>CM021103.1:211646112-211902236 GCA_007115665.2 Sequoiadendron giganteum
TCTTCTTTAGATTTTCACTCTGTTTCCCTTTGTTGCAGCAGAAGATCTTCCTTTTCCTTTTGTTTCCTTGCCGATTCTTCAACCTTTTCTATAGTTTGTAATTCTTGTTTCTTGGCAAGCATATTAGCTTTGGCCTTGGCCTCCAATTCTTGTTGTTTTGCAATCGCCTCAGCTCGTGATTTAGCATCAACTTCTTTCTTTGCATCCTCAAACAACTTCCATTGGTCCTCTGGGGTTAGGACATGTTGAATGTCTTCAACAGATTTAGTTACAAGAGGCTCATCATATGATTGTGTAGCCTCTGAATCGGTATTGATGTCATGAATTTCAACCTCCTCTTTTTCATTCAAAGTTTCAACTTGCTCATGAAGATTACCTGCTGTTACTTCTTCAAAAGATTTTTCAGGGAGAGGAGGATGTGATGAAGACCCTTCTCTAGCTGTGGTAGTTTCTAAACCCAATAATTCATGGGTTTCTACAATGGGTACTTTTGGAACAACATCTCCCCCAGAGATAGGACGCAAATATTCCAATTGCTCTTTAGGAGCTATCCTCCTCTTAGTTGTTTTATATCCCTGGGTAGCTCTTGCCTTTCTCTTATTTGAAGCTTGAGCTTGTGGCTCCTTTACCCTCATGAAGACTCACTGGATACTTCTATCCATCATTGTTCTAGAAATCTGTTTGATATCAATGAACTATTCCTCATCCCAGTTTATTGGGTCTAAGTTCTTGGTGCGTATCTTTCCCACTTCATATCCGTGGTCCAAAATTACACCATCATCTGATAGTGAATTAGGAATATATTCCTTTACCCCATATTCAACCATTTGTGGGATGGTCAAGCTTTCATAGCCACTCCTCCTAACATCATAATCATATTGTAGGTCAATCCAAAAATCCTCCAACAAATTGTAATGTTTATAAAAAATGATGGAATTTAGACCATTTATCTTACTCTTTGGATCAAAGTGTTTCTAGGCTGTGTATAATCCTAACTTCAAGTAACTCAATTCTTCACATACTACTTTATAGCCAAATTGTGAAAGCAACAATATTCTCCCAACTTTATTGGGAACTTATGGCACCGAGGCTTATGTTTGTTAGAAAATTTTGCATTGATTCCCATGGCTTGATATATAAATTCCATAAGAAAAATCCTATCATTGCAACATCTTGGGAGAAAATGAGGATTTCCATGAAATCCTACCGACCTAAAGTAGGAGAACTTGGGGTATTGGATATACCAATGTCCCCACTCAACAATGAGAGCCATGGCTTCTCTACTTAATCTAAACCCAACATCCCTAGTCAACCAATTGATGATGACATAAAGGAATGCATCATTGAACCTTCTATAGTGTAGCTCTAATGTTTGCAAGGTCAATTGATCATAGTGATTCCATACCTTCTGCTATCCAGGGGATTCTCCCAACATTCCTACTGCATTCAACCTAGGAAATATACCCATCCTTGTAGCAACATATATAACATAAGAAGTCATAAATAAGCTCTTTGTTTCCCTCACCTTCAACATTTGATTGTGCAAATTATCAGATAAGATCATGCACCAATCAAATTTTATTGTCTGCCATCAAAAATAGCTTCAATGAATGGGAACATCCATTCCTTGAAGCATGCAGAGTCCTCTCCAAACACACTGGAAAGCATCAATATTAAGTCATCAAATTCCTTCTTGAAGTCTCCCCTCTTGGGCTGTTCAAGAATCTTGGTTAAGGACTTATTCTCCATCCTCAACCACTTCTTGTTTATGTGACATCTATTAATCTCTTTATCCTTATTAAATTTCTAAAATTCTTCTACTTCAGTCAATTGCTTAGGGTTCTTTGGGGTAGGTGCATTAAAAATGAACCTAATCATTTGTGGTGATAAATAAATTATTACATTTCCTTGTTGGTCCATACACTACCTTGATACAAGATTGTAAGCTCTTGATACAGTCAAAATCAGCTCTGGGCACTGAACTAATAGAGGGAAGAGTGTAACATGAGCTATCCCAGATTGGACTATTCTTTCTATTCTCCTAGTCACCTCCTTTGCAAAAGTTTCGAGAATCAGATCCTCACAATTGAATGATCCCAAATTAGTGTCTATAACATCGACCCATCCTGAATCTAGCTTGCTAGCTGTGGGAGTGGCATTTTGGTGTTTGTATCTCAAAGTATAGGGCAACTGCTCTACCTTTATCTTCTTTGGCTTTACTTGCCTTTAACTCTTTACAACTTGGCCTTCCACTTGTGAAACTTCTGCAGATGCCCCTAACATTGTTTATTCCTACAAGACAACCTTGGATTAGATCCATATAAAGAATGAAAATCAACATTAGAAGACTTACCCTTAATATTACCATGTTCTTCCCTAGGTAGCCTTTTATACTTAGTGAAATTTGAAACTCATCGAAGGAAGAACCAAGAAAGGGATTAGTATTGGAAAGCTTCTAGTATTGGCGAGCTCAGAGTCGAGATCAACATTGGAGTTGGGACTGCGAACAAAGCGAAAATTGGACCCAAAACATTACATAGTTTCAAGTCTTGGTTTCATTCCGGTTCCACTTCCACTAGTAGAAAGGATGTGGAAACGAGTCAAGAATTCATCGGGAGCGGCCTCAAAACTGAGCCTGAACCTTTATGCATATACTTATGGGTTGAATCTATTCTCGGCTCTGCTTCCGCCCATTATCATTAAGCATTGAACAATATTAATCAAGAACCTATAGTGACTTAGAATGAGATCAAATGAGGGGCTGGGGAGGCTTAAAATAAAGGAATGAATCCATCATTAATATGATTGAGGGAAGACCAAGCCAGCTAGGGTAGAATATTGCAAAGATGGCGCACAAATCCTAGTTTGCACACCTCGTCGACTCAAGAATTTAGGGCATCAAAAACTTGACATGGAAACCATTAAGTCGATGTGTGACTAAGATCAGACGAGTCTTTAAATAGATTTGAAACCCTTTAAAATACCTCAAGACCTGTCAAAGATGAAACCCTAAACAAAACTAGGACACGATAGTACAAACACCACCAAAACAAATAGGAAAAGACAAAAATAAAATAGGAAATGGAAGGGAAAGATAGACCAAAAATGGAAAATGAAAGAAAAACATCGAAAATAGGCGAAGATCCACAAGAAATTTTTTCATGAACACTCGAAGAACATAACGAAGAACAAGATGGGAAACAAAACACGAAAAAAATGAAATGGAGAAAACCCACCTACCTCAAATGCAACCAAACAAGATGAAATCTTGATCCAAATCCTCTTGTAGATGCCTTCCCTTTGACCAGATTGTGCTCCTCTTGTCGCTTTCTCTGCTCTGGTTTGCAAAAAAACTAAGGGAATAATAATAATGTGCGAATTAACCTTGATTAAGGTTTTGAATTCAATTACGTGCATGTGGAGGGCCTATAATTAATGCAATTAATATGATTGGTCGAGCATGGAATCAAAGTGGGAACGAGCACATAACTATCATGTAACAAAAGTAAAGTGGGGAAGAAGACAAGGGAATGGGGGTGGGATCAGGATCGAAACCGGTCAGGGAATTTTTGTAAAGTTCGCGGTTTAGTTTTGGTTCCAATTTTGGTTCCGCTCCCGCCAAAGATGAAGAAAAACACAAAAAACAAAAGGGAATGAGAAAAGACAACAAGGTAGGATCGAGACCAAATGAATCGAGCCCAAAACAAAAAAAAATGAATAAAACACAAAGGTGGGGACAAAAGTGGAATGTGAACCAAACTTGGAACTTTGAAAAAGTTTCGAGTTCAAAATCTGATTCGGATCCATTCTCGCCAAAAGAAAACAGCATCGACATGAGGAAACAACAAACAACAAAGGAAGTGGGACCAAGGAAAAGCCTGTCCCAAATGAAATAAAGAGAAAAAGAAAAAAAAAACAAAAGGGAAACAAACAAGAGAGAAATCACAACTAAACCATGACATGGAACCTATGCAATTTTTGAATTCAGATTCCATCCCGGTTCCACTTCCGCCAGAGCAAAAGAAAAAAAATAAAGACTTAGAAGAAAAAGAACAACTTCTAAGTCCTGAACAAAACACCAAGGACAATAAAATAAAAAGGGGGACCCATTTTGACCAAAATTAAAATGGGGTGGTTATGCAAGGCATAACAATACTCCTTGGGAATTATTTCATGTTTGTCTTTATCAACTATTGGAGTAGCTATATGGATGGTTCTGTTACCATCTGCATTATTTTGTATGGCATTCCTTTCTTTAGCTCCACGCCTAGGCTTTGGAGTATCTGTTACCTGTACAAAACTATTAAGATCCAAAGGCAATACTTCTACTTCCATTGGGGAAGCTGATTCCTTGATCAACCAATCAAGTGCATCATTTTTTAACTCTACCTCTTTAGCATTCCTTTGTTCTTGAGGTTCACTGAATTCAGGAATTTCTTCTCTTGTTTCTTTAATTTTATCCGTTATTTCTTCTGAAATAGGAACTTCTTTAGCAATTTCTGGCATAGAGTCGGGATTGCTAAGATTTGGCACTGCCTCCTTTGCTTGGAGACTTACATTCTCCTATCTATCCAAATTTTCAATATTAATTTCTTGAGAATTATCTTCTTCATTCTCTACTACATCGGGGTTCTCTTCATTTTTAACTTCTTCACCCTAAATCTATCTAGTTTCTTTTTCAACTTCAGTTTCAGCCAAGTCTTCTTCTCATTTTCCAAAGACCCATGATTTATCATTATCATTTGGCACATTCCCAAGCAAAGGTTGGGAATCAAAAGTATCTTCAATAATTGTTTCATCAATAGGATCCTGTTCTGCAGTCTCCCATGTTTCCATCTCAAGAATATCAAGATTCCTCACTTCTGAAGCAAGTGTTCCTTGTATGAATTCTTCTTCTTCAATATTAATTTCTTCTAACACTGGTTGTACCATGGGTTTATCTTTGGACTTCTTTTCTTTCACTTTCTCCCACATGGAACCCCATTTATCTATTTGTTCTTTAATTTTGGCCCCTATATCTAAGAAATTTCATCCAAGGCTGTAGGAGTTCCTCCCAATGTTTGTTTCACATTAGCCAAGTTAACAGATGAAGGAGAAGTAATAATGTTGCAACTCTCTAAGATGCATACCTTGTTTGTGTACCAACATTTTATGTTACTCCTATTTCTTCTTTAATAACCAAATTATTTCTTGGTTTTGCTGTAGAGGAGGATGCACCTTTAGTTCTTACTTTTGATTTATTTTTATTTGATTATGCATACCTTTGTTTATCAGATGGTTTCATTGGAATCTCAAGTTTTGAAACCTTAGGAGTTTTCTCTTCAATTCTTATACTAGGAGTCACTTTACTAGTTCTCCTTTTCTTTCTAGCAGATTCCCCACTCTCAAATGCAGTTTCATTTCTTTTTTTTCTCTTCTTATTCTCTGAGAATGTGGGTTCAATTCCTCTTTCTATCAAAGCTTTACAAAAATTATTTATCCAGTGTTGAGTATGTAATAAAACTGGTGCAGTGAACTCATCAATTGACATCATTTCTTCACCTACATAATCTGGGTCTAGAATAGGTTCATTATAGGATTTATTCAAAACTTCTCCATCATCTTTTTCCAACTAGTCTGGAATATCATGAAGCATCAAAATCTGAGCAGATTCTAGAGACAATCTTTTATATTTTCTCATCCTTATTCTATGCTCATTTTCACAATTAAGCCAAGAATATTCTAAATGCTAGACATGAGCATGATAACCAACAATAGTCTTGGAAATGTTCCCTTCAGGATCATAATATATTATCTCAAGTGGAAAAAAAATCAAAATTATATATTTTCAAATTATCTCACACAAGTTAGAAAACCTTATTGCATTGCATTTGTAATTCCCTAACACTATAGGAAATCTGAAAGAGGCCTTCTTGTGGGCTTTGTTATAAAGGGCTAAACATGGTTTCAACTGTCTCATCAGTTCTAATAAAAAATCTTATCTACTGGGTACTTGGGCAACATAAATGGATGTCCATCAAACCCTTCCATCTTGATGTAGGAGAATGTGGGGAACTAAATATACCAGCCTCTCATTGGTCTAATAACACTTTGTGCTTCCAAGGATAATCTTTTGGCTTTATCACCTTCCATTGTCTTGACCAACTTCATGGAGAACACATCATTAACTCTCATGTAATTCTCTTTATACCCATGGATAGTGATCTAGGGTAAATGAGCATATATCAAACTATTTCCAACCTCCTTTCTCAGTGTACCAACCCTTTTCAACCCTTGTTTGCTTTCTCTCATGGCACAGGAATAAATCACATATGAAGACAAATAAAAACACTTGGTTTTGGAAAATACCTTTATCTATTCACATAATCTGTCACTAATAAAATTTCCCTAGTGCATCTACACGTGGCTTTCCATCAATCTGGATATTATTACAAACATCCAGGGTTTAAATTTGTTGGCATCTATTAAACCAACCATCCTTAGCAGAGTAAAAATGTCTTGAATTTATTTGTTGAATATAGACCTTTGAGGTACTTTGGAATGTGGTGTAATCAGCTCATGGCACCATTGGGTACTCATAATTTCTCTATTGTGAGCTTCAACATTTTGATATGTCTTGGCTTTAGCTTTTATATCAATGTTGTACATCTGAGTGAAAGTAGGAAGCCCAAATAAGTACATAATTCCTTTCAGCTTGAGATCAACATAAATTACTCCTTCCTTCTCAACAACTCTTTTATCAGGGTTATAATAATTCATACATTGTGTAACCAATTCAGGGGCCTCCATTGCTAGCAAAAACCCTACTGTGGAGAATAACCCACTTTCTATAACATTTTCGGTACATTGAGAAGAATTTTCTTGCCGTACCCGAGTGTGGAATTCAACATCAAAAGACCACCCCATATGAGTGTCTGTCACTACCATATTGATTGGTATAGATTATGAATTTCAATACTTGAATTCATCTTCTACTCTTGTGTCAAAAGTACTCATTTTTGCTGGTATTTTTTGCATTTTCAAATGAGTACCTTGCATGTGAATTAGGGTTAAACTTAACCAGAAATTTCTTATAATTTTATAACATTTTCATTCATATTTTGGTTGAATTCAAAAGTCAGAGAATAATCATCATTTCAATTTCAAACATTTTAAGGGAAAAAACATCTTTCAATTTTTTTGAGCATGAAAATAGCTAGCATAAAATTAATTATTCAAAACATACCTCGTTTTGGATGATAATGATAATCTTTTGAAATGGAACTCCAAAACCCTTGGTAGATGTGTTTTTTTTTGGTTTCTCAAAGTTTACCTTTCCTTGCGCGCCATAATTATTTCATTCTTCCAATGTCCTTTGCAAAGTTGCAACATGAGGTGAAGTAGGGTGTTACAAAAGAAACTCTATGCTTAAGGTGGTGACAAGTACATTAGTAGTTCACCACCTTCATTAATTACCTATTACAATGCATTAATTTCTTGAATAAAGGTGCAATTATTATGGATTAGGGTTCAAATTACGAAGACCTAGGTTTCTACATGGGCTCATTACTAGAGGGAAAAGATGATGTGGTGATTATACATGGCATTCTAGTGTTGCTTCGATCACCGACCAGTCATGGGCCCTCAAAGATATGTAATCAATTTGTGATAATCGAGATTAAAACTCTCCGGTATTAACTTTTGAAAGAAATACTGGGATCCGAGAACTTACTTCCAAGCTTCAGAAAGAACAAAAACCGGAATTAAAGAAAAGACTGAAAACTGGGCTCAAGAAAAGTCAAAATATTTGAAAATATACCCTCCAATTTCTGAGTTATAAATAAAATTATCGGACTCCGATACAAGAATAAAAGATATCACTGAGATTAAAAATTTTGGTTGGTGACTTACTGAGTGGAGTTAAAATCAATTGAAGATACAATTACTTTGATAAAATCACAGGACTCTGAGATTTTGATTTACAGTAAAATATCAAAATTCATAAAAAAAGACCGAAAACCAAATCTGAGAAAGAAGAAATAGGTCAAAAATAAAATGCCAAACAAAGATCAAAAGAGAGAGCCGGAACCAACCAAACCATAGAACAATGTAAAGCAACCAAAAATAAAAGGGAACGAAAAAAATTGGGGGGGTGGGGTGGGGGGCACATTTTTCCAAAGAGAAAAATGGGGCGTGTTGTGAAACCACACAACAATAGGATTATGAATAACTGTTTGTGTGCAATTCTATTTTACAAAGTTTTAGTTCTATTAGGATTCTTCTTTCTTTTCAGTTATAGTTTGAACAATTCAATCTTAACTATATGCTCTGATATCTAGGAGTGGAAGTTAATGATTGTAGTTAGTTGTTTCTTAGAATAAACTCTCACGTGCTTGTATATAGCCGATGAATGATTCCTTAGATAAGTTAGTTGATTTCCAAAATTTTGTTATCAGTTGCTTTTCAAGTTCAGTTATTATCTACAAACATGTTGATTACTCAGAATGATTTCATTCAATACAATCTATGAACAAGATTTTGTGTAATATTTTGTGATGTGTAATGAATGAAGTTTAATTTTACATAGACGCATAGAATCTGATGTTTAGATCCAATTCTAGTTAAGTGAGGACATAAACTTGAGCATGCCACTCAAGGTAACTATTCTTCACTTTATTTATAGCTATTTATTTCTATTTAAGTAGTTATCTCTATTCATCATTGTCTCATAAATTGCATGTAACTTAAAATAGAACCTTATATTTTGATTATCAGTTCTAAACACTCATAAGCATGCATGTATTTGGTTAATATGTAGTACTCTGAAGTTTAGGGTAAGTTTAATTTCCATTTTGAGTAGTTCTAAGTTGGTACAATAATTCTTTATTACCAGTAGTTTAGTTATATGTTAAGATTTAGGCACTCATAGCCATTAGCTTTGGTTTCTTTCTTTCACTGTTATGCAATTCTATAAATTTCTAGCAAGTAGAACACCTTGAATAGGATAACCTAGGTAGCCTTATGTCTCTGAAGGCACATACAGTGCAACACCATCACAAGTTTACAAACCTTAGTTTGACATTTTAATGTAGTCTTTGCAATGTTGAGTGGACTGTTTTTCCAGACATACCTTTGAATTGTGTAGGTTCTACCAAGTTTACAATACATTAGTTTAGACTCTACAAATGACACTTCAACAAATGTAACCTATAATAATCATTCAATTAATTTAACACAAAAATATTATTATACATGTTATTAAATATTTAACATGTGTTGCTACTTACCATCTCTCCAGTAAGTCTAGAAACTAAATGCATGAATGTCTTATGCTATGGCTGCCATTTCAAAATATCCCTTTTAAAGATAGAATCTATTGAATATATCATAGGAATTTCAAGAATAATGATGTAGTTTTCTGTCACTACCAAAGAATTCACCCAACCTAGAGCATGACCTACTCTACAATTTACCTAAATTATTTTCCAAAAATCATTACATTATCATTTTTCATTTCTTTATGTACTTTATTACAAAATTCCTTGTCTATAGCAAATTGACCAAGCCCAATCAACACATTTTTAGCCTAGTCAAATCATAAATAGTTAGCATGCCACACCCATACATGTTATGAACGATTCATGTACTATCAAGGGTTTGTGTGGGCTTAATGACATTTTTCAACTGACAGACCTGAAAATGTCCATTTGCTGATTCAATTTCATGGATGTAGAGGACCACTCAAATAGATGTAGGTCAAATGCACCCCAAGACTAGATCTATAGTGCAAGGAATGAAATGGTAGAACTTGCAAAGACTAATTGGGTTGTAGTTAATGATTATTCAATTTTGGGGTGTTTCTAAAACTGAATGCATGCAAGCCTATAGTGATATATGCATGTGTACCATAGTTACTTACTTCAATACTTTTTGTTACAACAAACATATGCATTTAATACATGGTCAATAGGGTTCAAACATTAAAAGTAAATCTTTTGTTAAAGTCACCCACCTTTCCATTGGAACCTTCTCTTCTTTTTTTTTACCTCACTCTCACCCTATAAATGCAATCAAAGAGGAGATACAAGGGAAGGGGAAATACGTTCTAATGTTTGTTCCTCAATCTTTGCTGCAATAATTCTCACATTAACATGGTAGTTTTGTATGCCAGAGAAAAAAGTGCATGGTTGTGATGAATGTGGATGAAGCAAAAGATTAAACATAAGTGAAGAAAAGGTTTGTTGATCTATGTAAGTGTTGAAAGAGATAGTACAAAAAAAGAGGTGATTGACCTTATTAAATAGGTCAATAAACTAAATCAAAATAGAGGGTTTTAGTGTACTTCGAGATGGAAATCATCATATGAAATGCATGCATAGTTAAATAGGGAACATGCATGGAAATATGATGCAGGGCTTGCCACAAAGGGGAATAGGAGATGAGCTCAAGGATATTCATTTGGAATGGTAGGAACATAGTTAGAATTCAATTTTTTAATATTATAGAGCTTCCTTCTCTGAAATAATGCATGGAATTTACCTGATATTTTTTAATATTGAAAGAACTAAATTGTTATTGTGAAGTGCTTAAGAGAGGAATGGAGAATGATCAAAAGCTGGTATTCAATTATAATGTTAGAGGGAATAAAAAAACACATTTTTTGGCATTTGATTGCAAAATAATATGGTGGGGCTTGTGATAGGCCCCACAAATATTGATTTTAGATGCTTGGTGAAGGAGTTTTGGATCAACCTATTTTGTGTGTTGTCTCTCTGTCATAGGTTCTTGGAGAATATCGGTACCTAGTGGCAATTAAGTGCCAAGATCCCCACTAGAGGCACAAACTACAATCTTTTTTTATCTACTTCTTCCATCTAATCTATTCATAACACCAATATAATATAGGATAAGGGTAAAAAGAGCTACTACTTAAAAGCTTTTAGTTACAAATAAATCAATCAAATCATAGATGGTTAGCATGCCACCACCATACATGTTGCTTCGTCAAATAAATTTCAAGAAACCTACAAGTGGTGTTACCACCCTAGATAATTAGCATGAATTATAAAACAAACATTTTACTAAATTTGATCTTTACCCTTCAAATTAAAGTTCTTTCATTAGTTCTAGCAAGCATGTGAACAACATTGTAACAAGCCCAATTTTTTACCCTTTAATTTTACCTATGTTCTAACCCACATGTGAACAGTTTACATTTACCAACTCATAGCAATACAAATTTTCTTTTCCAATTCAATAAAAAAATGCACATTTGAAATAATATCATTTAAAACTCCCATTGTATTCACAAAGAAACATTATATAATATCAAGTAACGATTTCATATTACATAATCCCATGTAAAGATAAAATTTTCCAATTACAATTTTTATAAAGATAGAGATACATGAATACATACATAGCTTCCAAGAACTTAATGAAATAGAGTACAAATGGTCCAGATTTCCTTGTTGGCTTACATCCTCAAATTTCAGCTATCAACTATTTGAGGGAGAGCATCACTCAAGTGATTTTCCTCCAACCACAAACTTACTATGATCCCCCGCACATCTATCTAACTGGTAAGATGGCCCTACCCTTTGATGAAGAGATTGGTCTGGTAACTTTATAATATTATCCTTCCTAAGCATGGTGTTGTGTCCTACATAACTAGAGCTACCATACATTGGCTACAACCTACATGCATGAAATTCCTAGCCTTGTTATGTAAACTTGGCTCACTATAAACTGACAAGTGTAATTAGTGGCTACTTACACTACTTTGGCTCAGAAGTGAAGTTGTATGTTCACCCACCCCTTAGCTCTATTTTTATTTGACCATTCATACTCTTTCCAATCATAATATAATATCAACCTAAAAGGTGATGACTTGAATAAGTGGCCGCTAGGTTACTCCCATCCATAGATTATCCTAATTCCAAGAACAACCAAATTAACTACACATCATTAAATGATTCCATTTCAAAAGTATAATCACAACATTAAATGACTCCATTTCAAAAGTATAATCACAACATTAAATGTATAATCACAACATTAAATGACTCCATTTCAAAAGTATAATCACAACATTAAATGACTTCATTTCAAATGTATAATCACAACATTAAATGACTCCATTTTAAAAGTAATGCAACAATCAAGTTATCAATATGATTATAAAGGTTAATCACAA
Source organism: Sequoiadendron giganteum (assembly GCA_007115665.2). Lineage (NCBI taxonomy): Eukaryota > Viridiplantae > Streptophyta > Pinopsida > Cupressales > Cupressaceae > Sequoiadendron > Sequoiadendron giganteum. Next base: position 211,658,288 of record CM021103.1, read on the forward strand.
CCTATGGCTTCAATGAAAAGGAATGCATCAAACAAGTGATCATAACATCATGGAAATTTTCTTTCAATATAACTCAAATATTCATGTGTACAATGTAAACTAAATTTATATCTAATCTAGAGGATATTATTAGCTTGAGAGGAGTTTGTACTTTTGCACCTTATAGTTTCCTCGCATTATGCCTATGGGTTGTCATGATGTAAAGTTCTCTTCCTTAAGACTAGAGTACCATAAAATGGTATGGTCTCTTGGACAAGTATAATATAATAACATAATCAAATATATATATATATATCATCAATATGTTTTCAACCCTATTGTTGATTATTAATATAATCATTTATAAATGTGTTTCCTAACCCTAGGAATATAATTTTCTCCTACCTTCAACGAGATATTAATAACCATCCAAAGACGAACTACTATTATGGTTTGCATCATAACCTAACAATTTCAATGTAGCATTTCAATTCCATATTGTTTCCCATAATACATGATCTATGTAAGAATACATATGGCCTATATCAACCTTGGTATTATACTAATACTCTATGGCTATCCCATTTAGAAAACACAAATACATAATTCCAACATAATGGATAATATACAAAAATCAACCAATAAGGTTTCACCAAAATAAGAAATCACCAAAGATCATGCAAGTTCAACAAAGCATATAATCCTCTTTCCTCAAACACTTGCATTGAAAAGAAAACATGATATCAAACATAAAAAGAATAGAGAAGTAGAACTAGCATGCCTTAATAATGGCTACCAATACAAAATTTGCCTCTTAAGCTTGGTGCCAAAGCTCTATTTGTTGCCCCTTCTCTTATCAAATTGTTCATCTATCTATCTCTAAATGTAAACACGCAATACTACACAAGTATAACCTATGGATCTATTAAAGAAAATATGACTCTCTCACACCTTTCTATATCACTAAAGAACTCAAATTATGCCCATAGAAGTTCTACAACAAAATGGATTGCAACAATGAAAAGAACGAATGCCCAAAACCCAAAAGGCTATCCCCTATTTATACAAAATGTTGAGAAGCTCATAGCTATAATTAAGTTCTCAAATTTGCCACCTTTTTCTCTTCCAATTGCCACCTCTTAACAAAAAAAACAACTTCTTCTCTAAATGAGTTGACTAAGCCTATAAAAGTAAAATGTGGTTGCTCAAACAGTTAAAATATAAACAAATAAATAGTCCCTACATTTTTTAAGTTTCTCTAATATGGCAGTGTCAAAAATAGAAAGGTTACCTACAGGTTTACTTCCTCTTACTGTGGATTTTCTACTTGCCACCTTCTCACTATGGTGCCTAAATTAATGGCTTCCAATCAAACATAACATATTCTCGATATGCTTTACTGCCAACTCATGGAGTTTACCAAGTCTCATTCCTACGCACGACTTCAACAACTCAACAATTAAATGCATCCTCATGGAGACTAAGCATGTTATCCTTACTTCTATCGCTGCCTTTATGCAGCCTTGGCATAAGATTTTAGTTTGACTCTTTCAAATCCTTCCAAATGTTATTCAAACATGGCTTATAACTCAACATTATTCACAATAATTTTACATTTAAAATCTTTCTCATTTCATCCTCTATGGTGGCACAAATATAGGTGCAACATTTATAGTTTTGGTTTATTAGAAGAATTCAGAAATTATAGTAACCTATGCAGTTATATTCAATACTAAGAATGCAGCTTATTCCATGCTCATTCCTTCACATATATTCATATATGTGTAGCTCTTAAACTTTAAACGTATTTTTCTTTACTTATTTCATATATGCATTGATATCTTTGCATATCATTTACTATATATAAAACAATATATATTATAATGTCCTTTCATTATAATATATATGTATGTATTTAACATATAATACATATTAAAATATTTAATTATCAATCATATTCATATATATTTATTTACATGTATATTAATATATATACATATGTATGTATGTTTATACTATTACATACATATATATTATTACATATATATATATCATTATTTTAATATCAAAATAAACACACACACACATATATATTTATTGATTAGTATATATTCACAATATATATATACATATATATGTCATTTGTGTCCAATCAATATTTTCATGCATATGATATATCCACACATGAGTATGCGTAAGTACTTCTACCTATGTAAACACACGTACATATATAATCACATGTATGAGTTATCACAATCACATACATATATACATTCTTGAAAGGTGGAAAATTGTTCCTTTATATGCTTGGGAGATAGAATAACAATCTTCACTCTCTTTCATTCAAGGATAACCCTCAAGATCTCAATGCAAAGGAGAAAAATATCTTGCAATAGGGCTGTCCTAAGGGCTAATTTTAAACTAATGAGGGGTTCACCACCAAGATAGGGCTTGGAAAGACAAATTTAATGCAAGATGTAATGCCAAACTTTAATATGATGCAATGATTCACTAAATGACCTAGAAAAGTATGTAAAACAAAACAGAAAGATGTAGGATGGAATGTGTGCACCTGAAAACTTGAAGATGACTGAATGAGGCTCTAGAATGTTGGAAATTCTAACTTTAATGCTGATTGGGACTCATATGCCAAGCTGGGTGAATCAGTCTTGGATCTGGGTTTCTATGCAGGTATAGGAATCTGGCAAATGGGTATCCAAATTTTAAAAAAATGAATTTTGACCTAAACTAGGACTCATTTGTCAAAACTCACAAATCAGTCCAAATAGGTTTTTTTTGAACTTCAAGGTCTGAATCTTCTCTTCTTAGTTTGCCCAATCAGTTTCTTTAGGTTTTTGGATCTAAATCTCTGTAAATCAACCTATAGGTGTTCTCTAATGTTCTCCAATGCTTGATGACAACTTTGACAACTTTGAAAACTTTCTCCAAGCTTTCTCTTCAATGTGTCTTCAATCTAAACCTGTAAATCACACACTAAAGAGAGGGAAAAATGTTCTTTTGTTAGTGGATAGGGGTTTGCCTTGGTCAAACCCCATTTTGCTAATCAAACCTTGAAATGAAATGAAATAGGAATGGAGAATGATGAATGAACAAAATAAGATATTTCAACTCACCAAACCCTAGCAATGAAGTGTTGCAAACATGTGTGAGATGAATCCAATGGATGTAGATCTTGAATCTTGCTTGAATCATAAAACCCTGCATCACAATTGTTAGCTCAAAAACAAACATGATGCATGAAATCTTTGACATGATGCTTGATGCTTGAATAATGCTCTAGAATGCTTGATAATGTGCCCTTGAAGACTCTTGAATTCTCTTGTGAACTCAATTTTTATGTAAGGATCACTTGATTGCTTTTTAGGATGAAAATGAGTGAAAGAAACTTGTATTTATACTTAATTATGCAAGAATTCCCAAAATTACAAAACTACAAGCCGACATCAGATCTAGGAGGATAAAATCCTGCCAAAAAATTGAATTAATTTTGATTTTGGACCACATGGTACTCATTCACGCCCAAAGTGGTGAATGAGTCCCATTAAGCATAATTTATGGGACCATTTTTAAAAATGCTTAGAAAGGTGTGAAACTAGGATCGGGACCCAAAAACCTAGGTGGGACTCATATGAACAAGGTGGTGAATGAGTCATAGACCACCAAATCTGGGCCACACAACCTAGAAACACCTCAATTATGATTGGATGTTGATTTGTGTCAGGATCATCCTCGAAAAGATGCACTAAACGAGGCTTGTGGATGTAAAATAAGGCCAATTAAAGCATTAAGAAGCCCAATTATTAATGACAACCCTAGAAAAGTGTGAAAGTGTGTTACAACACTTTACAACATCTAAAATAAGGCATGATTAAGTTTATTTAATTTAGAATGGCCCAAGACCTAATGTGACTGTGTTAATAACATTACAACACTAAGAAGGCACCATTAAGCTGAAATCTATACGGAGGGCACAAACAAGTGTGGAAATTTTATCGGTGACATTTTTTGACACTTCATTTAGCCCCCACTTTAGTGAGAGGATGAAATTGCTTCAAACTCACACTAAAGTAGACAAAATCACTTCAAGAGGGGTCCAAGTGTACCAATCCCAGTAAGATGAGATGAAAACAATTGAGGGGGGTGATCAAGGCCCCAAGGTCAAGATATCATGACAAACCAACATAGGAACAAAAGAACACACATGAAAATGATAAAGAGCATCATAAATAAAAAACCATACACTGCCAAAAAAGAAAAGTAAAATAAAAGGGGTGGCTCAAGCTTCAAATATTTGTCCATCGTGATGTGGATCAGATCTAGGTTGTTTGTTTGAAAATGAAAGTTCACCTTGAGGCAACGAAACTTTAGGTTGTCCATTGGGTGAGAAGTCCAAGAAGGTGAGACATATACACACACAATCGATATGCGCTCACACACACATGCAAGTGGCTAAGGGAAAGTCATGCCTCGATCAGGATTCTCATCAAACCATACCAAAGTTATACCTCATAATAACTTTAATAAGGTGCCATGCAAAAAAAATTACCTTCAAGCTTCATGAGGCAAGAAAAAATTCATATGCTTGGAGCTCATGAAAAGGAAAGAAAAACTTCGTATTCTTGGAACTCATGAACAAACAAGATGGCTCTACAAGCATGCAATATTTATTATGCAAGGTGGCCATATAATTGAAAATTCAAATGCAACAATATGGAATTTTCAAGGGAGTATTTCTTAGTTCATGCGAGGTCTTTAGCTTAGGGAAAACTACGCCTAATGTCTCCAAGAGAGGACCAGTCAAAGAATAGAAGATTCACAACTTAGGGGATGCAGTGTGTCACATCAAGCCACTAAGAGGAATATAATATGCTAAGAGAGATCACGCTCTTGAAGGACATCACACCCAATGTCACCACAAATTAAAAAGCACATTGGAAAAAACAAGAAGGCTACACCATTAAAAAGAAGAAAAAATGCAAAAGAATAATGCCAATGTATGCCCCCACTTTAAAGAAATTTATAAACACCATACTGTGAGCAATTAATTTAAAGTAGAAAATAAAAAATTCAAACAATAAAGAAGACATGAGAGCTAAATTGACTAACCCTATGCCAAGTCATATGTTTCCAAGTAAAGCTACGTCATGTGAAAGAGAATAAGAAGAGAGGGGTTGCCCCCAAAATGAAAACACCAAACACATAAGGGATCTATGGATTTGGGGTCAGTATGTTCTTGCTACAATGTTTTTAGAGAGCTCTAAGTTGTCATCATTTCCCAAATACGCATAGAACTAGAAGAATGACACAAAGAGAGTGAAAACAAAGAAAATCCTTTTGGGTCAACATGGAAGAGAAGTGAGTGTCTCGATGCCTTGCATCATCCCCAAAAGGAAAACATAAGAAAAATAAAAAGATAAAGAGAAAGCTTTTGGGTCAACATGGAAGAGACATGAATGTCTCAATGCTTTGCATCATCCCCAAAAGGAAAACATAAGACACATATTTATGACATAGAAAAGAATGAAGGTAAAAATAGAGAAATTCCATAAAGAGAGAGATACATCAAACAAAACATCACAGGGGATCACATTACGCACATGCAGCCACACAAAATAAAAAGAACTAATGCAAAAGACTAATGAGGCACATGCAAGTCAACCTATGTGTAGGTCATCCACATCCCAATCATGTTCATCATAAATAGAAGGAAAACAACTAGCCAGAGGGACAATAGAAAGTGCCAAACTAGGGTCATCACCAGGTTCAACACTCTTCTTAGGAGAATTGTCATTTAAGCTCATGAAAGAGGAAAAAAATGTATTGAATTCATTATGCAGCTCTTCATCAATTTTAGCAACTTCCTTATTGTCATCTAAATTAATCACAACAGGAGGTTGAATGATAATGTCCAAAGGAAGGTTTAGCTCTTGTTGCGGTTACATTATAGAATATTTTTGTTGCGGAAAAGAGGGAGACTCATCGTGTATTTCTTTAGTCAAGTTTGGATTTTGATTTTCTTTGTTATTTTCTTCATTTAACTTTTGAGCAAGGGCATGACGTCTACGCCTATGCTCTCTAGCACCGCTATTTATTTTAGTTATGTTTTAAAGTTGAATTTGTGTAGGAGTGGGTTGGTCAACCATAGGTTTATTTTCTTCCCTAAGGGGAGAAACGAAAAGAACCATGAGATATTGTTCAACCGCTTTCTCTTTGAATTTGTAAACTTTTTTTATTCTAGGAGGTGTGAGGAGGTTGTTTTCATTGTCTCTTGGTATTTTGTAGGAAGTAGGTGAAGGTTCTGTCTTAGGTTGATCTTGGTTATTTGGAATTTATTTAGGTTTAATCATTGTTTCATCAAGGATGGTAGGTTTGGTGGTGGGAAGAGGCATGTTTTGGAGGGATAATTCTGCTATTTTATTTGCCTTGAACTTTTGATAGGATTTGAAAAAGAAGTCTTCTCATGGTTTGATAGGTTCTATAGGATCGAGCCAAAAGAAATATAAGGAAATGTTTTCATGGGAGGACAAGGGATTAAATCCACTATGATGCATAGTAAAGATTCCATCGTCAAAGGGAAACTTTAAGAATTTATGTACAATCGATGGGATTGCATTCATGGAGCAAAGCCATGGACAGCCTAACTTCACACAAAATTGGTCTGACTGTGGAATGTTGGAGAATGAAATATCTAATGTTTTCGGTTCTATTTGTAAAGGTAAGGTGATTGATCCCATAAGAGGACAGGAAAAACCATTATGCATCTTGATCCATTCTTTCGGTTTATTGTATATATCTTGACAAAGTTCATGTATTAGTAAGAATTCCTTGGCGATCACATTCTCTCCACATACGAGATCTATTAATATCCCATTAGTGGGCTTATCATAGATTCGAATGGCTATGTAAAGAGGACTATCAGGTGTATGTTCAATTATATCGTGTCAAAAGAAAGAAATCTCAAGAGGATTTTTAGTTTGGCTCTTACGATGTTGAGTTTCGACCAATGCAACCAAACCATCGATAGGATTTTGTTCTTGTTGATCATAATTAATAGGATTTTGTTGAATTGTATCTATGTTATCATCATCCGTGTCAACATTCATCAAATCATTCTTTGTTGTTTTGCTAGCTTTGACAAATGAAATATTATGTTTAGGAACGGGGTTGGTAAAGATTTGTAAGTTTTGGTTAGGAGGGGAAAAATTTTTTTTCCTTGATCAGTAACACCTCCAATGGAAAGACGACTAGAATCAATGAGGTCTTGCACAAGATGTTTAAGATGATTACAATGTTCCATGTCATGTCCATTTTTTTGGTGATAATGGTAGTAAGAATTTGATCTAAAGTTCAAGGGTAGAGGCTTATTAGGATCAGGTTTTTTAATGGGAGGCAAGGTAATCATTTGTTTTTCTAAAAGTTGGGCATTGTGTTATGAATGGTATCGGGTAAGGGAGTGAATTGTCTTTTCGGGTCCCCATAGCTAAAGGGTATCATGGATTTAACAACATCTACTTGGTTATTAACATTCTGAGTTGTTTCCCGAGGGGGGTTGAATTGAAGGAATCCCTTATTCAATTTTCTAAAAGGTTGGTAATTGCTTTGGTTTGCGAACTCAGACTTCTTAGTTTGGCTAGAAGTGGACTTTTCATAATGACTACTAACCAAGTTTTGATAATCACAAAGAGACGTACATAAGTGCATGAAGGAGGGGAATTTTATCATGATAAGTGATGAAGGTCACTGCAATCCTCATCATTTAATTAAAATTGTCAATCTAAGGCGGTGTCTATGGCGATATGCAAGAGGGAGAATAAATCATTTGCATGCCATTCTTTTTCTACAAACAAAATTGAAAGACAATGCATGAAAGAAATTGCCGAAATCAAATCTAATCTAAGATCTTGTAAATGAAAATGCTGGAATGAAATCTATCTTAAGAAGCATTCAAAGGAAAATTCTAGAAATGTAAATAATAAGAAATGGAAATATTGCTGGAAAATAAACTATGAAACAAAAACTACAAACAACTACACTACTAATGCTAAAAAAAATTGAACTCTATTATTCTATAAAACTCTTCCCCATTTGATTCCTTGATTACAATGAATTTATAGAATTCTTATCTTCAACTAATATGAAAGATGAGCCTTATAGCTATGCAAAAACTTGCTAGAAGATAGGAACATGTGTTGAGGGAAAAAGATAAGTCTTTTCTTCATCTTGTCAAGTCAATATTTTTTGGTCGTCCAAAACAATATGCCTATTTTGCAGCCCCTAAACAAGCTCCAAAAAGATATTTGAATGCTGAAAAAATTCATGCCTTTCCTTTGTGTACCATTAAAGCGCATAAAATAACTCCTAGATGCTTATAAAAAGGTTCAAACTACCCAAAATTGCCTCCTAGATATGCTCCATTTGTTTTCATAACCCAACAACCTACCTTAGATGCTTGGAACTTCCCTCTAGATGCTCTCAACTATTGTCCCTTAATTTCTCATAGAATCCCAAACTTCTCAATCTCTTCATAAATGCTATCGTACTTATCCTTCACTTTGATCCTTCTTAGTTCCGAAAATTCTAAAACATGGAAACAAAATTTGAGAGCATCAAACTAGTGAAGTTTTCTCTGAAACAACAAACTGGGTTTTTGTGAAATTTAATGGGTTTTTTTGCCTTATTGTTTCCTAATTTTTATCCAAAAATATCAAGAACCCAGTTCATATTTTTCAAGATATAATGGAATCTTGACTGCTAAAAATCCTTCACTTTCATCATCATTCAAGCAACACACCACTTCTCTTTGACTGAAGAAAACACTAATTTAGTTGATAGATGAAACATTTTTTGTCTCATCAGTAAGCTTATCCCATATCTTACCTTGCAATTTCTCTATGAACATCTTTTGAAGGTGAGGGTCAGGGACCTTGACATCAATTTGGGAATAAAGCGATTGGTAGCGTAAGATAAAGTCAATTATCTTTTCATCTTCTTTTTGCTTACATCTCATCAAATTGGCCAAGGTCATCTTAGGATTCATATGCACTTGGAAATGGTTGAAAAATGCCTCAACAAGCTTATTGAATGAATGAATTGAGTTGTTTGGTAATGAAGAGAACCATTCCAAGGCAGTATCCTTCAAAGATCTAGGGAAAAGCTTAGCCAAGAGTTTATCATCAAGGAAAAAGTCATTGCATAAGGCAGTATAAGAATTAACATGGTTGGAAGGATCTCCCTTTCCTCCATATTTATTGAATCTAGGCACCTCTACACTTTGTGGCATTGGTGTTTGTAATATCTCCAAGGACAATGGGCTAATTTTTCCATAATATGTAGGTGGGTCGTTTTAATTTTGATTAATGGTGGAAATTTGTTTTTGAAGGGATGAAATGGTTTGGAAGAGTTGATTTATGAGAGGGTTATTGTTTGTGTTATTAGATGGTGGTGAAAGAGGTGGAGGGGTGTATGCATTTAAGGGACAAGTGAATGGAATTCTTATAGGTGGTAACCTGTGGTAGGAGATATGACATGCGATGCCAAAAAGGTACTCGGTATGCTAGCGAGAATACCCAAGGAAGGAATCGTATTACTAGTTGGTTGCATTGTTGTTGTGACTTGAGGGTTGGTATAGGTAGGAATTGAGGCAATTATTGTGTGAGGAGGAATTTTAATTCCTCCTTGTCTTGTGACATTGCTTGTAGGTAAAGGACAACTAGTGGTTGAGGTGAGGTGTTTTCCAAAGATTTGAACTATGTTTTTCACAAGTTCAATTCCATCTTAACTTTCAAGCATGCGATGAATGTTATCTATAGTAGGGATGGCGGTAGTTGAAATGTTGTCATTTTTAACTTAATGTTGTATGTTTTCTAATTCTTCATGAATTTGACTGATTTTTTCTTGTGGAACACTATTAATCCTTGTTTCAACTTGCATCACACTACTGTGAAGGCAAATAATTTTTAAGGGTATGGTCCATACCTAGTGTACTAGTGTCAATACTAGGAGTGAAAGAGCTAGATAACCCAAGATCCACAACAATTGTGCTATCATAGGATGACATGAGTCTCGAACTTTGTCTCACTACAATATTAGTAATAGGACACCAAATACTCATGCAAGGGCTACTAAATGCAAGATGAATGAAAATGCAATATAAGCTAAGAAAAATGAAATGATTATAATAGAAATTCTGTAAACTGAAATGAAAAGCTATCAAAAACAAACAAAAGCTCATAAATAAGGCTTTAAATTATGGAAAAATGTAGTGCAGAATCTTCACTAGGACTGATTTACCTAGAGGGGCATATGAGTCCCAATGAGGCTTTTTTTTTAATTTTCAAAAAAATTCAATTGATTTTAATGCTTTTTATGTTGTATGATATGTAACCTAAGTGTAAATGTAGATTTTGTATGAATTTTGATGATTTGAGATGTAAAAATACAAACTATATGCACTTTCACTAATGCAAAATTAGAAACCCTAGAATGCCAATTAACTAATGCAAAATGAAATGCAATGTTAATGAAAGCTAACTATAGGATGACGATGCACTCCGAATTAGAATTATGATGTTCTAAATATAGGTTCACCAAAATGAAAGGTGGATATTGTTGCTTTCTATGCTTGGGAGATAGAATAACAATCTTCACTCTCTTCCATTCAAGGATAACCCTCAATATCTCAATGAAAAAGAGAAAGAGATCTTGCAATAGGGCTGTCCTAGGGGCTGATTGTAAACTAATGAGGGGTTCACCACCAAGCTAGGGTGTGGAAAGATAAATGTAATGCAAGATGTAATGCCAAACTTTAATATGATGCAATGTTTCACTAAATGACCTAGAAAAGTATGTAAAATAAAATAGAAAGATGTAGGATGGAATATGTGCACCTAAAAACTTGAAGATGATTGAATGAGGCTTTGGAATGATAGAAATTATGACTTTAATACTGACTGGGATTCATACACCAAGTTGGGTGAATTATTCCTAGATCTGGGTTTCTGTGCAGGAATAAGAATATGGAAAATGGGTATCTGAATCTCTAAAAATTTGAATGGTGACCTAAACTGGGACTCATTCATCAGAATTGGTGAATTATTCCAGTTAGGGTTTTTTGGAACTTCAAGGTTTGAATTTTCTCTTCTCGATCTGCCCAATTTGTCTCTTTAGGTTTTTGGATCTAAATCTTTGTAAATAAACCTATAGGTGTTCTCCAATGTTCTCCAATGCTTGATGAAAACTTTGAAAAATTTGACAACTTTCTCCAAGCTTTCTCTTCAATGTGTTTTCAATCTAAACCTACAAATCACACACTAAAGAGAGGGAAAAATGTTGTTTTGTTAGTGGATAGGGGTTTTCCTTGGTCAAACCCTGTTTTGGTAATCAAAACTTGAAATGAAATGAAATAGGAGTGGAGAATGATGAATGAACAAAATAAGATGTTGTAACTCACCAAACCCTAGCAATGAAGTTTTGAAAACATGTATGAGATGACTCCAATGGATGTAGATCTTGACTCTTTCTTGAATGTGATGGATCTTGAATAAAATTCTAGCTTGAATCATAAAACCCTACACCATAATTGTTAGCTCAAGAACAAACATGATGCATGAAATCTTTGACATGATGCTTAATGCTTGAATAATGCTTTAGAATGCTTGATAATCTACCCTTGAAGACTCTTAAATGCTCTTGTAAATGCTTGAATACTCTTTTGAGCTCAATTTTGCTATAAGGATCACTTGATTGTTTGTTAGGATGAAAACGAGTGAAAGAAACTTGTATTTATACTTAATTATGCACGAATTCTCGAAATTACAACACTACAAGCTGACATCAAATCTAGGAGGATAAAATCCTGCCAAAAATTTGAATTATTTTTGATTTTGGACCACATGGTACTCATTTGCGCCCAAAGTGGCTAATGAGTCCCATTAGGCATAATTTATTGGACCATTTTTAAAAATGCTTAGAAATGTGTGAAACTAGGATCGGGACCCAAAAACCTAGGTGGGACTCATATGAACAAGGTGGTGAATGAGTCATAGACTACCAAATCTGGGCCACACAACCTAGAAACACCTGAATTATGACTGGATGTTGATTTGTGTCAGGATCATCCTCAAAGAGATGCATTAAATGAGGCTTGTGGATGTAAAATAAGGCCAATTAAAGCATTAAGAAGCCCAATTATTAATGAAAACACTAGAAAAGTGTGAAAGTGTGTTACAACACTTTACAACACCTAAAATAAGGCATGATTAAGTTTATTTAATTTACAAGGGCCTAAGACCTAATGTGAGTATGTTAATAACATTACAAAACTAAGTCAAGACACCATTAATCTCAACTCTATAAAGAGGGCCCAAACAAGTGTGAAAATGTTATCAATGACACTTTTCGACACTACAATTCTATGTATATACTCATCAATTAATATATAAATATAAATACATGAAGAAGAACTTATACTCAATACAAAGATTTAGTCACATAATCGAAACTAAGAAACAATCATGAAATCAAGGACCAAAACCAAAATCATTACTATCATTCCCCAAACTATGACTAAAGGTTACTTACCAATTCTTGAACTAACTTGAATCAACTTGATGAAACTAGGATGTGAGTGTGTGATAGCTCAAATAGGCATATTAAGGGCTAATTAACCAAGCTCCTCTCTTGAGTGATACTCCCCCTCTCTTCCAGAGGGCTCGATTCTTTCCCACATCCAACTTAGTGCATCACAAAGGTAGTTAGCAAATCACATGAAATTCATTTGCATCATCAAAGCATTTAAGTAATCATATTGCAATACCTATTCATTCATCACATTTTCCATTAGTATATACAAAACATAATCATGCATTAAAACATTTGGTAATCCCACAATGGAGTGTAACATATCAAAGTCATGATTTTCATTTAATATCATATTTACTCATAAAGGTAAAAGTAACTTGGTAACTAAGAAATGGGGTATAACAAACATTGTAACTAGGATTGATGAGATCTAGAAGGATTGTGATGATTTTTCTCTCAAATATCATAGGGTATCTAGAGTGGTTGGGATTTATCCCCTATCAAGCATTGTAATAACCCAAACTTATTAGCCCAAAATTTACCATAGATTTTTTTGTTTCTTGATTGTTATCTTATTATGTGTTTATTCAATTGTATACTTAGGTACTTCTATCCATACGGGATAGGAATCCATCTATCCAAGACAGGCATCCAACCATACAGATTAGGAAATTGTCCATACGAGACAAAAAATAATCTATCCATCTGGGATAGGCATCTACCCAAAATGGGGTAGGCATCTATCCATAAAGGATAGGAATATGCTCTGACCAAAGACATAGACTCATCGGGACCATCTAGGTCCTTTGTCACTCACTAAAGACTACACTTCCCCTTGGAAGTGCACCAAAGTTGTCATCCTTAGGAGTATGTAAAATTAATTATATAGCTTGAGTCCCACCTTGGAATTCGGCCTAAGGCCTCAGGAAGTCAAGCAATCCATTCGAGATTCCTTCTGAGTATACACAAAATGTGTTTTATCTTATCTTTATGTTAAACATTATCAACCCCGTTATCGATCAAACAATTCTCTTGAATTATTAAATTAAGGTTTATTTTATTATTATTCTAACTTTTCCTAGCCCCATCCCCGAACGCCTAAGGTATTGGGAGCATCCTTCATTTCCCAGACTACCTACATACCCTGCTTCCAACCGGGATCATAGCGTAAAATATGTAAATCTATTTTCTAGACTATGTTTGATGTGAACTGTTTTGTGGGTACACAACCCTTTCTAGGGCCCTTTTTCCCCAGACACTTCCTCTACGACTTCTACCCACGAAGGGGAGCAATGAAAATATAAGTAGATAGTCTCCAAGACTATTACTTATTTCCTAAATATCTAAATCCTAGTTCCTAATAATGTCTCCCTTGAACCCGTTTGAGATACAATTACCTTTCAATTAACATATTTACATCAAATAAATTCCATCAAAACCTACAATGGAGGTTTCTAGGTTTGAACTAGCGGATTTTCATTCATTTAAAATTATCTTATTAGATTATCGATCCAAGATAGATTACCCGTCTCTTGGATTTTAATACATCAAATATTCCTTATTACTCCTTGACAATTTAAAGGGACGGTGCCACAAACACCGTTGTTGTAATTGTATTATTCTATGGATGCATTAGCTCAAGTGAGACAACATTACCCGTAAACATGAGCCAGAGGCACCACTAATACCGAACACTGTTGGTTTTTAGTTTCAACTCTTGATTAATATTTACCTAACTAAGAAAGAAAATAACTAATTACTTATTGCAAGGTAATATGATTTTGAAAATGAAATAAACATTAATTTGTACTAACTATACCATGACTAATACAAAATAAATTAAAGCAATATTGATTTAAAATAATGAAATTTGAGATATTAATCTACTTGTAAAAGTAATAAATTCCTTCCCACTTTTTGATCACAAGATCCTAGTACAAGGCGAGGTGAGATCATACAGTGGTTGAGAGTTATAAGAACTATTTAATTCAATATTTAGGAAAAATGAAAACTAAGAACACTAACATATTTCCCTTCAACTTTCTGATCACCAAGATCCTAGTACAGGTGAGGTGAGAGCATACGATGGTTGGGATTAAACATTTCATACATACAAGAAAATAAATGAATACTAACATTTAAATCATCAATCATTAACTACTTGAGAGAATATAATTAATTAATTTTATTGAAATTTCTAATCCACTTTGCAAATAAGTCAGTGTACTCTTAGATAAATAAGTATATATGTATATAATAACATTAATTGATCACAAGTTCATTAAATAAAACATGCTAATTAAATAAGTTAAAGTAGGGTATCAAAAATTAAAGCAAAATTTGATAAGCAATTAAGTACATGTAAATTCTAATCCATTTTTGTAAAATTAGATGATAACCATTTGAGAGATTGGAAACTATTTTACTTTCTTACAATATAAATTTTATAATAAATTAAAGCAATGAATACATTAAAATTTATTATGTTAAAGTTAACAAAGTTAACTTAATATTAATTATATGAGAAAAGGAAATAAAAACAATTAACTAATTACTTTACTAACTAATGAAAAGTATGGATTCTTATACAAATAGAATTAAAATAATATTTCTTAAAAAAAATCATATACTAATTTGATTAAAATAATATTTCTTAAAAAAATTCATGTTTGAAAGTAAATAATGAATTCTAAAAAAAATCTAAATTTGTGCTTTATTGTTTTAAATTTCCATCTTGTACAATTTGCTAATTAATCTATAAATCTATATCCTTTATAAAAGAAATCTTTTTAAAAAAATAAAATTTATATCTATAGTTTCCACTTTTAAATGATTTGTTGAAAAAAAACCAAAAAAAATATATTTTTTTTTTAATTTCCAAATTTAAAATTACTGTTTATAGAAACATTTCCTAAAAATTTATAAAAGACAAAAGAGATTAAATCTATTTATTTACTTATTATTATTATTAAAATTTTATAAATATTTATTATTATTAATCATTAAATATCTATTCTAATACTTATTTTTAAATATATTAGTTTCAAATTAATAAAATTTATATTATATAAAAGAAATTTTAAATCAGATAATATTATTTAAAATTTAATAAATTTATGTTATAAAGAAAAAAAAGTTTAAATTAAATAATATAAATTTTAATTTAAAAAAATAAAAAATTTAAAACATTTAAAATGACCTGCGGCCTACATAAAGGCCGCATCTGTATAAAGTGCCACACCCTTATAAAAATAAATAAATCTTTAATTGTTAATAATTTTTCTTTTATATTTTCTTTTCTTTATATATTTTTTATTAATTAGTTTAAATAATTTTAAACAAATTTCTCAATAAAATAATTTATTGTAAATATGTTTCTCAGTACAATAATTTATTGTAAATATATTTCTCAGAAAATAATTTACTGTAAATACTTTTTTTTCATAAATTTAATTAAAACAATTTCAGTAATATTTTTAAAAAAGGAATTCACTAATTTTTTTTAATTAGAATTTGGAAAAAAATAATAATTAGACAAGTCTTTATGGAATCTAAATAATGTTTTAAAAGTAAAATAAATGAAATTTAATTGAGGTTAAATAGATTTTCGCATCATTCAAATTTTTGTAATTTTATTTATTTTAATTAGATTTATGAAGTAATAAAAAAATTTAACATAAAATTTAGGAATTAAATTCTAATGAAATTATAATCATGTTTATATAAAAAATAAATTTCAATAAAATTTTCTTTCATAATTCTTAATACAATTTTTAATTCTTTAATACTATTTCAAATAAAGAAAGATTTAAATAAACTTTTCACTAATAATTATGATTAACATTTAGAACAAGATTGAAATCAAATATCCATAATTCTACTAAGGAGAGAAGGAAAGTTTAAGAGGCCTACCCACTCTGTTGATCTAAGCCCCTTCAATCTTTTCAAGACTTTGCTCCTCTAAGACAAGTAAAACAAATCTCCTCCTATTCCCTATTTTTCCTAAGGAATTACTACTGTTGAATTACATGCAAGAAAATTAAAGAAAGAAAAATAACTATGAAGGACTTCAAATTTCACCCCCCTTGAAAGAGGCCAAAGAGTCATATTTATAGAAGATGAATGTGGATTCAACGATTAGGATTTCATGGTGAAAATCAACAATCTAGATCAGGGAAGTGAAGGGGAAAGTTTCCATTTTGACTTGTGAAGGGATAATAATGAACTTTTAATTTTAAAAAGATGGATAAAGAAGCACTTGAAGTTTCTTATTTTACACATAGTTATAAAATGATAATAATGAACTTTTAATTTTAAAAAGATGGATAAAGAATCACTTGAAGTTTCTTATTTTACACATAGTTATAAAATGATAATAATGAACTTTTAATTTTAAAAAGATGGATAAAGAAGCACTTGAAGCTTCTTATTTTACACATAGTTATAAAATGGAGTTTCAGAAAGAAACAACAGTTAATTGATAATGAAAGATTTAGTTCCAAAATGAGTGGAGTTAACCGAGGTGTTGATTGGGAAAAAAATAGAATGTTGAAGTAGGAAAATATGGAAACTTTTTAAATAAAATAGAATTCAATTATTATTTCATTTATAATTTGAAAAATATTCTTATTTCTAAAATTAAATTTTGCATCATAAGTTTATTTATTTATTTTATTTTTTATAAGGTAACTATTTGATTTTCTCATTAATTTAATTTATAAACTTTAGTTTTAATTTCATATAATAAAACAATAATTACCATCAAACCAACTTAACTTAATATTCAAAGAGTTTTTTTTCAAATGTTCTAGGAGGGTTGTGACAAGCATATAACAAGTTGATGTATTAGAAACATAACTTTTTCCCTCCAAATTTTGATAATCATATTGAATACCATAATTGTGCTATGAAATTACATACTCCTAGATTGTCAGTGTAGTTGAATCTACTGATGGTTTCAACTATGTTGGGGTCAATTTAGATAGACCCCTTCATAGTTTCTATGAAATCCATACATCCCATTTTGGTAGCATCAACCAAACCTCTTAGCCTAGGAAATCTGCATGCACATCCAAAGCATTATTATGATCTAGTCACATACAGATTCAAAAAAATTAAAATCACTAAAATAATGCCAAGTGACTTACCTCAAGATTCTACACAAAGTGTATCATGTTGTTAATGATGCTGATGAGAAAAATGGGTAAAGTTTGCAGCAAAAGTTTATCTTTTGTGACCTCTACCAATTCTCCATATGCTCCAGCTTTGATATGGATGACATATTGGCTATCTTAAAAGTTTCAATGCATGTGACTTGATCTATGAAAGAGGCTTTGATTCATGTTTGTACATCCTCCACATGATCCTTCTTCCACTGTATCGATATCCTTAGCAATTTCAATGTCTTGTCCAGTTGATGCACCGTACATTTGAAGAACATATTACAGTATTGAATTGCAACATGCTTACTTTCATCATTTGGGGAGTATTCAGAGCCCAACAATAGTGAGTGAGAGGAATCAATTTTTATTTAAATGAGATGAACCCGAACCAATCTCCCTATGTCTGCTACTTCAATCTATTCATAGTAAGTGATTAAAAACTATTCAGGAAATAAAAATGGTTTTATGCCAATCATTATATAGTGGGATTACCTCCCAAGAATGCCACTAATTCCCTCCTTATCAAAATCCTTAATCATATATAATCTCATTTTGTGGTGGGGATGTGTTGGTGTTTTTTGGGGACACTATTGGGAAGTACGGGTCATGCGGTGAGGATGCAGTCAAAGATGTGGTTTTTGAGGGAAAGTGTGCAAGTGAGGCTTTGAAGGTGTCTTGTGATGGTTGTCCTACTTCAGAGGTGATACCTAAGG
Source organism: Sequoiadendron giganteum (assembly GCA_007115665.2). NCBI lineage: Eukaryota > Viridiplantae > Streptophyta > Pinopsida > Cupressales > Cupressaceae > Sequoiadendron > Sequoiadendron giganteum. Next base: position 211,676,742 of record CM021103.1, read on the forward strand.
TCTTTGGCTGTCATGAGGTTGCTGGCGATAATGGGCGGGTCCCATCTGGAGAATCTTTTGCAGCTATTCCAAGTATTCCCTGGATTGAGTTTGCTCTGATAGGAAATGGATGGATGGTAGGCCAGTCATCTTTGTTGGAACATAGATGGGTTTAAATTTTTTCTTCTAAGCTTAAAGGAAAGTACATCACATCTAAATTTGTGACCTCTTCTAACGCTGAAGGCGGTTTTGCCCTGTCTGTTTCAGACTCTCTCATTGATAAAAATATTGCTAGAATGGAATTTTCTTTGGTTGGCAAGTTCTTAGGTCCTTGACCCAATATTGAGGAGGTCTATTCTTGGGTTCAAAAGAAGTGGGATTTGAAAGGCCAGGTTGAAGTCGCGGCTATGGCTAAAGGATTTTTCTCCTTTTCCTTTTCTTGTGATGAAGAACTAAGAGATGTGTTTGCAAAAGGACCGTGGAAATTTGGGTGTCTTACCTTGGTTTTATGCCCTTAGGAACCGGAGATGGATCTCTCCAAGTGCCTTTTTCATTCTGCCCATGTGTGGGTAAAGTTGTTGAACCTGCCCTTGGAGTATTGGGATGAAGAAGTGTTTAAAGCAGTGGCTAATTCTCTAGGGTGATTTGTCTCTATTGATGATGCCACTCTCTCTAGAAGGTGGTTGGTTGCAACAATATTTTGTGTCATGATTGATCAAGATGCTGTGATGCCTGAATTATTTCACCTTAGCTCAAAGGTGGGGTCCTAGAAGCAACATATTGTCTTTGAAAATCTACCATTTGCATGTTTCAAATGTAAGAAAGCGAGGCACTAGGCCAAGGATTGTCTTGAAAAGTTAGCTTAGCCCAAGGTTTCCCCTCAGAGAAAGGTTTGGAAGGTTAAGGAGACCAAGGGAGATGTAGTCCAACTGGAACATGGTGAGTCTACTACTGGTAATGGCTTGGTAGGCGAAGGTAATTATGAGGATCATTCAGTACCTCATCTTGAGGCTGTTAAGGAACTTGTTGGTGTTTTTTCTAGATAAGGCTTTGTAATTCCCTAAGAGGTAGCCAAACTCTATATTCAAGAACTAACAAAGTTAGTGGCCAACTAATGAGATTCAGTCAAAGACCGAGATCTCCTACACTTTTGGCTCTGTGAAACCAAGGAGGGTTTTCCTAAGTGTGTTCATAAAAATGTTTTATGACTATAAGAACACTTCTTCATACAGATACAGTCCCCACCAACACATTTAGATAGCAATTACCCTAGTTGTGGCAAACCAAAGAATAATAAAAATTATCATAAAGCAATGAGACTTAAAATTAACGTAAGATTTGTATCTCAAAAGAGATAGGGTTTGCTATTTTAAATTGTTTAGATCTTGAACCACCATACTTAGAACTATAGCCTTGCACCTCAAAAATCTTGAAGAAATTTCCCAGTGTCTCATCCATTGGGTGAGAGTCATACAAAACATAACCCAAACATCATGAACTTATCACCATAATGATTTACACTTTGAGATTTTTAGTTTATTTTTTAAAACAGTACTCCTTAATGAATCCTAAGTATATCATCACAAATCTATAACTCATTTTCAAGCATTTGATTAACTCATTAAGTTAAAGCAAGAAAACGAAGTACACATTCAAATATACCATCGAAGCTAAATGAATAAACCATTGATAAACTCATTCTCAATCCATGACATGTAACCAGGAGAGCAATTGTTCTAATAGATTTTTATTTGCTTCAATATCTATTATTACATAAGCAAAGCTTGCTTGTTTCATAATATTCCCGACCTAGAAAGATTTACTATTTAGCACCTTCAAAAAACCCACAGTAAAAAATGACTGTACATATACTAAGCTTCAGGACACAAAAATCTGACCATAACAATGAGCTGTAAAATCTCCTTTATAGAATAGGAGAGCAACAAGCATCGGGCTCCATTTTTAATTTCAAAATGAATTTCATTCTAATGAAATGACATTCGAATTCACATTCCAAAAAAAAATTCCTCATCATTAGAAGTAACAATAAATGATCCGAGGAATCAAAACAGTTACACCCCAGTAACCAGTTGGAGGAAGAAACAAAAGACCGTGCCACACACGCGCACATCCACATCAAAACAAACCACCAGAATAACATCAGAAAACAAAAGAGCACCACCCTAGCAACACACATGACCCACCAACATCACTTAGCCAAGACATGGCCCCGATACAAGCAAATGCTCCTAGTTCTCGCTTAAGTGTGAAGCAAAACCATTCTCTTTTTCTTGTCCATACCAACACTAGTCCTAGTAACATGGCACAGTGCCATTGCAGTAATTGGGAAAACTGCAAGGACCTCCTCATCAACCCCCATGAGCTCAGTCATGGCCGCAAGAAAATAACAATAGTCCGAGTCAGTCTCAGACCCATCGTCACCAGAGCCCAAAGAGAGCACAACAGGGGAATTGTAGCACCCAGATTTCTTTCCCACACCTCGGGAAATTGCTTCAGGAGCACCAGAAATAGGTTGTTCCTCTTTGCGTTGCGAATTCCTCATGCCTACTCTAGAACTTTGTCATACTACAGACATATCCATTGAAAATGCGTAGCTCAAAACCACAAACAAATCAACCACCTGCAAACATACCAACTCAAAATGCAATGATAACACTAAACAATTTAGTAGACATTTATAGAGAAAACTGGTGCAGGGAATATTAATTGCCCAAATGTTGTATGAGCATGCGAGCGATTAGTGACTGATGTCTACACCACAAAATTATTCCAGGCTTATGGAGCAATGGTGTATATCCCATCATTTCATTTATTAGGAGGATACTGCTCGCATGCAAGGAGATCAAGAGGAGATCCACTGAAAAACCCGCACAATTAATAACCTTCAGAGCACAAAAATGTCTCACACGGGTGAACAGTAACCTTTTGAAATCAAACCATTGATGTGAAAAGGACCTGGAAAGTCAGACAACTCAAATTAAGTCAATGATCGTTGAAAATCCACATCAGTGCTTGGGAAAAACAACATCCAATCACACTCCTCGAAAATAGGAAGCCGTGAATGGGCGGCAGGCCCCACCTAGCCCCTGTTGTTTCAAGAGCCAAGCCACGTGTCACCATTTCAAAAATCTCATGGTTCCTTTGAGAACATTAATTTGATCATATGAGGCCTCTGAGGGATGACCATCATTAATCCTCATCATTTAATTCCCATCGGTGAAAAGACATCCGCTTGTCACTTCTAGCGCATCAAGAGAGGGCCCCACCCTTTCGTACTTGACAGATGGCATCAATTTGCACACCTCGCACCCCTCGCACCACTTTAGTCACATCAATAGAAAAACTTGCAAGGTTCGTGAGGAATGGTTCAGATCAAAACTTGTGATCAGACGGTCCACCAAGCTGCATAAAAACAAATATAATATAACGGTGGGGCCGACCGGAAAAACCCTCAGCGACACAAAAATTTAGGCCTTAGTGGCAAAGAGAAGACTGATAGGTCAGGTGTAAAGGGGCTAGTAAGAGCACGAAGGAAAGGCTCAGTCAAATGACTTAAGTGACCGGTAACCCTCAACAACAAGTCAATGCTAAAATATAATGTGAGGGTTAAAAAGGTACCAATCAATTTCACCATGGGTGACCAAAACCCTGAACCCTAAGCATTAGACCTCCAGCCTCAAAAAGTAACTAGTCATGCCCAAATTAGGTAGAATTTTGACAAATTTTAAAAGTCCCATCAAAACCTAAGAGAATTATGGAAGAGGTTGTTGGCTAGTCTATTTTCCAAGAGGTGGATCATGTCTTAGACTCTTTTTTCTCCCCTAAATGTCTTATTCTGGAGCTCATTTCTACCCCTTCTCCCCCACTGGAATGTGCTTCAATGCTGGGGGCTTGTGTTGGCAAGTTGGTGGTTGAAGACACAAGGACTAAGTGTGAAGAAGGATATATTTCAGTGAGGGGTAGGAAGAAGAAGAACTCTACTTCTCCTCCACCCAACCACACAAGGGTGTTACCACAAGAAGGAAAAAAATGGATTGTGGGTCCGAACTAAGGAGCCAAGGGAGGCCTTCCTTAGTGTAGAAAAGCAAGGAGAGGGGCTGTAAGCGAGATATTGCTGAAGGGGTTTAGAAAACCCTCTTTGATCTGTACTCAAAGAGCACCCCCTCATCATGCAAATGAAGATTATTTCCTAGAATATCAAGGGGCTAAATAATATGCATAAACAAGACCTCCTGAAGAACTTAGTCCGGGATCACAAGCTAGACATCTTGTTGATTTAAGATGAAAATGAAAATTGATAAGCTGGAAGCTTTGAAGAATCTCTTTTTCAAGGATTGTGGATTTCATGGGGTTAGCTTTGAGGGAGCTTCGGGTGGCATTGAAACCTTTTGGAATGCGAGATTGATCAAAGGTGTCCCGATTGCGGAATGCTCTTATTGATGTTAAAATGAGTAGGGTGAAGTATACTTGGTCTAATAGGAATGTTGGTGTGGAAAATATTCAAGTAAGATTGGATAGATATTTGGAATCAACGACCTGGTTTGTGGATTTTTCTTGTTCTCTACCATCTATTACGAGGTGTGGTTCTGACCACTTCCCCATCTCCTTTGTGGCTGATAAGTTTGGGGGTAAGAAGCGGTTCCCCTTTTGGTTTGAAGCTATGTGGATTAGGGATCCTAGGTTTATGGATTTCATTAAGAAATAGTGGAAAGTGAATATTGATGGTAGTGTGATGTTTAGAATAGCCAAAAATTTGACCTTTGTTAAAAGAAATATCAAGAAATGGAATAGAAATTTGTTTGGTCATATTTTTTAATCTAAAAATTTGGTTATTCAAAGGCTGGATGGTATCTAGAATTAAATTTAGATCAAGGGCCTTTCAGAGGATCTCCAGCTGTAAGAGGATGGCCTTCTTGCTAAGCTGCACGACATTGTTGCAAAAGAGGAAGATTTTTGACAGTAGAGATTGCATGCAATTTGGGTAAGGTTTGGGGATCACAACTCCAAGTTCTTTCATCTTATTTCCCTCCTAGGCATAAATAATCTAATAGGATTTCTTTGATTATGGCTGATGGTTCACTGTTGGAGGATGAGGTGGATATCAGGAGAGCGACTGCTAGTTTCTTTGAGAATATGCTTAAGGATATTCTAATGTGGGACCAAATAGGGTGGAGGATTTGCTAGAGGTTATCCCCCATCTCATCTCAAAAGACCTAAATAGGGATATCATTTCTATCCTTTTTGCTTCAGAAATCAAGGATGTGGTTTTCTCTTTTGAAGGAAATAAGGCCCCTGGGCCTGATGGCTTTCCTTTTGTGTTCTTTCAGTCATGCCTGGAAATTTTTGTAGAGGATGTGATCAATGCTACTAAGGAGTTTTTTGAGTCCAAAAGATTACTTAGAGAGATGAATGTGACCTTAATTGTCCTGATTCCCAAGTCAGCTAATGCTAACAACTTTAGTGAGTATCGTCCAATCAGTCTCTGTAATTCTGTTTATAATTTTTTTTTGAAGGTGCTTGCCACTAGATTGCAGAAGTGTCTCCTGGAGTTGATATCTATTCAACAAAGTGTATTTGTTAAGGGTCATCAGATCTTAGACTCAATAGTGATAGTGCATGAAATTTCTTATTCTATTAATGCTTCGAAGAAGCTGGACTTCTTCCTTAAACTGGACCTTCTCAAAGCTTATGATAGGGTTAACCGGAGATTTCTGTTGGAGGTTTTGGGCCACTTTGGTTTCTATAGGAAGTTTCTTCAGCTTGTTGATCAACTTATATCTACTCCATCATTTTCTATGATTGTGAATGGTTCTCCCTCACCTTTTTTATGGAGTTCATGTGGTCTGCGATAGGGAGATCCTATCTCTTTGTTGCTTCTCATTCTGATGGCAGAGGCTCTTGGTAGAAATATTTAGAGGGCCTTGAATTTCGGGGCTTTGAAGGGACTTTCTCCTTCTAGATGTGACCCTGTTACCCATCAACAATTTGTTGATGACACCATGTTGATGGGTGAATCTTCTATGTGTGAATTTAGAGTTATGAAGGGTTTGATTGAGGACTATGGGAAGGCTTCTGGTCAATGTATTAATCTTCCTAAGAGTCAATTTTTTTCCTTAATACCCTTGGAGCTTTACAGTTGAAGCTTGCTAGTATTTTATCTTTCAATAGGGGTGAAATCCCATCCACCTACTTGGGGCTTCCTTTGTGTATCTCTAAGATCCTAGATTCTTTCTGGTTGGGTCTATTGGATAAGTTTAGTAGAAATTTGGCAGGTTGGAAAGGGGTGCTACTCAATCAAGTTGGGAAGTTGCAACTTATTGCCTCTACTCTTCAAAACCTACCAATGTATGCTATGAGCCTCTTCAAAATTCCTATCAAATTTGAAGAGAAAATGGAACAAATAATGAGAAGGTTCTTGTGGTTGGGTGTTGAAACCAAAGCTAGAATCCCTCTTATGGCTTGGGAATTGGTTTTTAAACCAAAGAAGTGGGGTGGTATTGGCATAAGAAATCTAAAATACTTTAATAAGGCCCTCTTATCAAAGAACATTTGGAGGCTCCTTAATGGTGAAGTAGGTGGGGCTTCCATGGCTAGTAACAAGTATTTGCATGGCCTCGAGAGATCTTGGAACTTGTTGACCTTTGATGAAATATTCCTTTTGGTTCTTGTTCTTGGAAGAATATTGTTCCTTGCAGGGATTTGATTGCTAATGGTGTTAGATGGTTGTTGGGTGATGGTACTAGAATTATTTTCTAGGAGGATACTCGGTGTGGCTTGAAACCTTTGATCAATCCTCCTTGGGCCTCTCCCATTGTTCCTATTTGCAAATGTCTATTCAACAATCTGGTGGAAAATTATTTTCATAATGGGGTGGAAAAATTTCCAAGACTGAGACCCATCTTTGAATGTTCTTAAGGATTTCTTGTGAAATGTTCGCATCCCCATATTTCCTAGGCCAAATAGGGTTGTTTGGGCTCATTGTGCTAATGAAAATTTTTCAATGGCTTTTGCCCTTGTTAACTCGCTAGATAAGCCTGATTCTATTCCTTTTTAGGGAAGCTTATGGAACAAGAAGCTAATTCCCAAGTTGAATGTATTCTTCTGGCTGCTTATGCAAGATAAAATATTAACACAAGATAATCTTTGTAAAAGGGGCTTTGATTTTCCTAGTAGATGTGTTCTTTGTGAAGCTGATGTTGAGAGTGCATTCTATATTTTCTTGGATGTAATTTTTCCTCTCTTCTTTGGAGTAAATTTCTTGGGTTATGGAACCTGGATTGGATCTTCCCAGATTCCCTTGATAAATTTGCAGACTAGTGGAAATGCCCCTCCACTTCTCCTATTCTCCGTGGGCTTTGGGATCTCCCGACCTCGCATATTGCATGAGGATTATGGAAAGAAAAAAATAATAGAATCTTTTGTGAATATAAGATTAAAGTTGGCAGTCTCTATATCAAGATTCGTCAGGCGATCTTGGAGAATTTTTCTATCATTGATCTTGATTCTCCTCATCATGTTCCTATTGCATGTATAACTGGGTATGACCTTTTGATGATTTCTAATTGGAAGATCCCATCCATTCCTGTCATGAACTCTAAGTCCAGTTTTAATGATAGATTGAATAATAAGTGGAAACCACCTTCTCCAGGGTGGGTTAAAGTTAATTTTGATGGGGTAGTGAAGGGTAACCCCAAGCTTGCAGGATGTGAGGGGTGTTGAGGGATGAATATGGTAGACTCTTAGGCGTGGTGGCACTCCCATTCGGAAATCAGACCAATCACTGTGCTAAGGCGAAGGCTACGTTTACAAGTATAAATTTTTTCATGGATAGGGGTTATACCAAATTATGGGTTCAAGGTGATTATTTAAACATAATTAATTATCTACATGGAACCCATAAGCCTAGTTGGAATCTGGAGCAATTAATCAAAGATACTATAATCATGCTAAGTGCTTGTGAAGAGACCCGTGTATCTCACATCTTTCAAGAAGGAAACTCATTAGCAAATATTTTTTCTAAGGAGGCTATCAGATTGAATGAGTTTCGTGCATGGGAGGAGGGATCGATTCTTCTCAAGAAATCTAGAAGCTTAATGTGAAATGATGGTGTGGGCTGAGTTGATGTGGTGGCGACATTTAAGCCTAAGTACCTTATTTTGACTCACACACTTTGTGGATTTCGTTCGGATTATTGACATTCAATTGAATGATTATCACAAGGGTTTTCCTTTCCTTATGTTTGAAGAAATGGGTGGTGACAGAATTAGAATTGAGCCGCACTCTTGTGTGGGTCTAAGGAAGAAAAATAAGCTATGGAAGATTTTGCACCATAGAAATTTTACGCCGTTTCTAGAAAGATTGCATGGGCATGACCTAAATGCCTCACTGAAGTTTGTTTCATGCTAGCGTAACAGTAAGCTTCAGATAAAGGGTTTGCAAGTGGAGGTAAATGAGGAGTTCATTTATTTTGTGACGTGGATGCTGATGGTTGGTTGTAAGTTTTATAAGGATAATAAGAGTAATGAGGTTGCAATGGCCCAATTCTTTAAACATGAAGAGAGGAAGAAAATGGTTAAGATGGAGAGATGGGGCTATGAGTGCAAGTCACTCAAGAAGATATGGGAAGATCTGGCTAAGGTGATTATGTTCTATGTGACATTGGAAGGAAGATTTACTATTATTTTGGGTCATCATTTCACTCTGTTAAATCACTTTAGACATGGGTTGTTTGTTTCATTCCCATTTTTCCTGCTATCGTCCATGGAGATTTTGGTGTATGCACATTTAAAAAATAGGAAGTCTCTAATTCTTCATGAGGGTCTCATCCTTTTAATAATGGAGCATGTTAAGTCTCTTTTCCCTACCCCAACTATTAAGGGCAAGTAGAAGACTTCGAGTGAAGGGTCAAATTCGTCTGGTTCAAATACCAACAATGTTGAAGATGAGGTGTGGGAAGAAGAGGATGATGATGGTACTCTATCCCCTAAGGACACCTCCTCAAAAAAGAGGAAGAAGGGTAGCCTTAAAGACAATTGTGCTCCTAAGCGCCTTTCTTTTTTTGAAAACGAGGATACGGAGGTGGGCTCAGATGATTCCTCTCCCAAGAAGGTGGAATTGGCTGTTGGCCAGGTTGAAATTGAAGAGGGAGGTAATAGGGAGGGTTTGTAGGAGAATGTGCTAGTCTCAAAGGCCAAGGACAAGTCAAGGAGGTTGTCCAAATGCATTGCTAAGCTAAAAAACTAGGTCTTAAATGTTCTTGCTAAGGATGCCAAGGTGACTGATGAGCAAAAGGTGAGGAGAGAAAAGGCGGTGGATATTGAGGACTCACCAGTTCAAAACATGACCAATGATGATCTGCAAGAAGAAAAAAAGGGTCAAGATGAGGAAGACTCTAAGAAGATGAATGCTAAATCGGAACCCCTAAAGGTAGATACCATTTCTGAGTAATTTTCTTATTTAAATGATGAGTATCCCTCAATGTTTGAGCTGCTGGACATGGCAAGGGTTGGGGCCACTAGAAATTTTAAATTTGATAAGTGGACTCTTCAAGAATTTAATAAAGTTAACATTAAAATTAGGGGTTGAAGGAGAAATTAAAGAATGTGCCGAAAGGCTCAGTGTCAAACATTTTGATTGACAAAATTGTGGACCTAGAGGGTTCGTTCCATGATTTCAAATCTTTGTGTGAAGATCAATTGGTTGGGTTAGAAGCCAGGGTTTTAGGCACCAATGCAAACATTAAGAAGCTGCTGCATGTGTTCCATATTTCTGTTAAAAATAGTATGAACTCCTTGGAAGTCTTGTTCATAAATATTAGTGAACTAAGGGAGGACCAATTGTAATTTTTTGAATTAATGGAGAAGGAGCATGCAACTAAGGGCAAAGGAAAAAAGAGAGCAAAAGATGATAGCAAAGGCCCTGCTGCTAAAGGGCCTACTGATTGGAAAAGATCCTTTGAAGTTGAGAAGAAGGAGCTTTTGGACATGATTGATTTTCACAAGGGCCAGGAGCTTGAGGTGGCCAACACCTTAAGCAGTATGAAATAGTGCTCAGTTCTCTTTGTTTGTTGTTTTCTTTCTACTGGGTCTCAATTTTCTTTTTGTTGTTTTGCTATTTATCTCTCATTCAAAACTCTATTTGTTTTGTTTCCTTTGTATTGGTCTATTGTTGGATTCTTTTTGCCTATATTCTTAGCAACATTTTGTTTCTCAAGTTGTAAAGGGTTTCAGGTCCCTTCAAAACCTATTTTTCCCATATAATAAAAAATTCCAACATTGATGATTTTTTAATGGATGCTAGCACCGATGATTACCTTTGTGTCTCCTCATCTTCCATTACTCCCAATTGCATGTGAATTTCAAATTGATTTTTTTTTGTTGACAAAGGTTGTTTGCTGCCATTGTAGAATGCCCCTCGACGTAAATATGATAGTGAAATTTTATCCTTTATAAATATATATTAAGTAAAAACATCAATAAATAAGTACAAATATTGGATGTCATGGTAACATTTTCAACCTTCAATAAATAATTATGAGTACCAAGATTGAGTGTTGCGCTAAATTTTTTATCCTTCAATAATAATTATGAGTACAAAGATTGAGTGTTGTGGTAACATTTTCCACACTCAATAAATGAGTACAAATATTTAAATGTCATATTTGGATTGAGTAGACATGTTCATTAAACAAGTGCCATAAATAGGTAGACAATAAAATTGTACACACTAAATGAATGTTAGATACAATTGTTGACTATAGTTATGTTGCGATGAGTGGGCTTGAGAAAATCTAGAAAAATATTTGTCTTGTGTTAAATCTTCTCCTTGTATAATTGTAGAGGCTATGGTAAATGTGGTGCACAATATTTTGTCAGTGAAGTAAGTTTTTTAAAGAGTGCAAAATTTACAAAGACTGGAGGAGGTGCAAAATATTTATCTTTAGTAAAGTACACTTCCATGATGTTTTTTACTTTTGAATCTGCAACTTTCTTGTTTCATCTACAAATGAATTATTAACATATATATATGGATAAATATTAATAGTCTCAAAAAATAAATTATTTAACATAATATATAAATATACATAGTCTATGCAAATGAATTATTTAAGCAAAATATCTTACTCTATGGATATAAATGGCTATATGATATGGTGTTTGTTTATATACCTATGTATAATAGTGTATTTTCATGGTTTCTAGCAAAAAAGGAATTTAAAGTTGAGTTGGGTGATGTGATAGAAGTTCTAGGCAGTGTAACTGAAGTATATAGCACATATAAGTCATTTTACTTATTTGATTTTTTAATGTGTTTATCATTTGTGTTATGAATATTAATTTGTATTTGTATGTCCTCAAAGGGGTTTGTACATTTTGTAGTTGAAGTAGACGTTTCATATTTTCCAAAAATTTAGAAGGTATATTTCTAGCTAAAAATTAAGATGAAAGAGCAAATAACAATATTAAGGGTTCAAACAAAGAACATATGCAATGAATTGTTCAAAAAATTAGGTAAGGTTGTTGAATAAAGCCTTATTTTATCTTTTTTACTATGTATTTAATAGTTTTTAATCCAAATTCATCAGAGAGAATTGGTGTAAGTATATAAATTATAATTTAATGTATACTACATTATTTTTATGTGAATAATATCTTCTGAGTATTTGATATAATTTCTATTGTAGGAAAATTAAGGAGGCATTCTCTAATGGTAAGATATTATATTTTAGGCATTTTTGGTAAATATAAGTTAGTTGTCTGACTTGCTAAGTTTGGAAAAATAGAAAATCAATTTGAAATTTACAATAAAAAGTTAAAAACTATTAAACCATTTTCATATCCTACATTTTTTATTACCGAGTTTTGCCAAGTTTTGACTAAATTTTTCTATTGAATATGAGTTTGAGTCTGATTCACAAAACTACTTGAGTGTCAACACAAAGGGTAATAACCAATGAGGCCAGGTGTTGTATTATATTTCTTGGGGTGTTCAAATATAATAATAACAAAAATAAAACACATTAATAAATGTTATATTTCAAGTTAGTTTAAACAAAAGGGATTCAATCCAAAGAAGAGACATTGCAAGAAAGAGAAATGACCACTATTATTAGTAACAAGTTACAAAATCAAATTTTATTGAATGCCTTAACACTAAAATGATATTATGAAATTCATGTGACTTACAATTTATTATTATTCAACCAAGAAGTTAAAAATAATATAAAGAACTCAGTGCAAATAAGAATGCATAGGTCAAGGGAGGAAGTGAATAGCATTAATCACAATGAACAAAGAATTAAATGTAGTCAACAATTTAGTCTATACTCCTTAAGTGAACAACCAAAAAGTAGCCAAATAATATTATTTGACCTTGTTGACATAAAAGCGCAATCCTCAATGCAACTTACTATTGTTATTAATCCTCCTCTTTACTTGGTTTTACATAGATAAAGTTGAAGAAATGGTTACTAAAATAAAAGAGATTGAATTCTATTCATGTATATTTGGCTCATAATTTGTTTTTATAATTGAAAGGTCATAAGACATCAACAATTTAGTCCAATCAGCAAGAGACAACTAAAATTCAAGAAAAAATATTTTCCAATGTTTTAATTTATACACGCTTGCTATAAATATAATGATTGATATATAACTATTTGCAAGAAATACTTATCCTTATCAAATAAAATAGTCTTCATTTGGCCACATCATTTTTACTCAAATGCGATTTTGATCATCTACCTTATGATATTCAAAGAAAACTTAATTGCTTTTGCACAAATGAAATGCCTTTTTCACTTGTATGATATTTATTTATTATTTTTTGAAAGGGTAGTTGCTAATAATAATCTACAAACAGTGCTTATTCCTGTCAAATAAGATGGTTTTCACTTGACCATATTCCCAAAATGGTTAATCTTATGAAGCATCAATTACAAGGATTGAAAGAGAACAATTGAATATATCATTGCAAGAAAATCTAATTTATGTGGAAGAGCTTTTGCTATTATTTTAATATCTCATGGGAAGCTAATTGTATGGTCATTGCATTTGTATTGTCCTCTATGATAATTAGTTACCTAGAATTTTGAATCTACTTACGCTATTAGTATTTTTTCTACTTAAGTGAGATTTCTCAACACAACTAGTAAATTCCTAGGTCCATGTTGTTAGATGTGGAAAATCTATGCATACATTTATTAATAAAGAATCTATTATAAATAAGTTGGTTTTTTAATGAACAGATGTGCATACTAGGGTAGATTTCTTTACATACATACATGTCTATAAGTTTTCTGACAAAGAAAATTCATAAGCTATTGGTATGATTAATACATCCTACACCAAATCTCCATGTCACTACTAGTAGACCATAATTCTACGCTCCTCCCAAATTGGCTGAGATTCTACATTTGTTGTAGCCCAATAATGTGTAGGCTATGGACATCTATTTTACAGTCATGAATCAATAACAAAAATCTCAAACTAACTTTGTATTCTCATTCAATCGCTACATATTTTTCTACTAAGTGTTCCCTTATAAATGGTCCCTTTCTTTAGGACAAGGATGGGCTTCACTACTGTAATATCCTAGAGTTTTAATTCTCCAACCTTCACCAGTTCTATACAATTACTAGGTTTTAATAATTCATATTCACTAACTACAGATCATTAGTGTTCACTAAAAATAAATAAATGGCCAATAAATAGTCACCCTAAAAAATAGTCTAGAATTTTATAAAGCATGTTAGCATGGATCTTAAAAGAAAAATCGCACAACAAAATTTTAATAACTAAATTTAATTGACATTATTATAGATCTGGTACAACACAAAAGATCTTACAAATTTAGTTGATAAACATAATCCCCTCAATTAAGAGATAAAGTAGTTTTGAATAATCTACAACAAACCCATATCCTTATTGCATTTATAGAGCATGCCTATCAAAAGAAAAAAGACATTAAATCACAAAAATAAATATTAAATGCAAGATGTCATAAAAATCCATGGATGTGAAAACCCATTAGTTATTAGGAAAGATTATAGCAAACCCATATCATTATTTTCTTCATGTAGACTACCCATTAACGAAAATTTCTACAAAACCTAATCCTTGGTTCACCTCTTACAAAAAACCCTTAAATACCTATTTTGGAAAAGCATAGATAATATAGAACTAAAAATACCTCGTATGTGGCTTCTTGTGTAGCCATGACATACTTCAATTGATCCGTTTTCTCTTTCTCCTCCTCGTGGCTAATGTAATAATCTAAAATAATGTGAAGTGTGGATGTAAGGATGCACTGATAAAAATATAAATTGGATAGAATCCAAATGTAAGCATGCATGTATGTTAGGTGTAGCCAACAAGTGTTGTGTATACGCACTTATTATATCATCAATAAACATTATTCGTGTTAATTTTGCACTAGATATTCAATGTCATAGTATAATTGCTTTCCACAAAAAGTTGAATAAACCATAAGAAGGTATAATTTTGAAGTAACATTTATTTTAAGTTTTGATATTGTAAGTGAAGAAAGTCATAAGGAATTTGTTGAAATTGTCAATTTTTTAGTTAAAAATAATAAAAAATTAGCTAAAGTTAAAATTTATTTGTTAAATAGAAGCCTCATATCTACTCTTACAACTAAGAATAAAACTGTTGCTATTGCTCCAACAATACTACATAGATTTTCTTTCACCAATAGGGCAATCCATGCCTCCATTGAATTACATTAAACACATATCTATTACAAGATACCTAGAATGTAATGCTCTTTGGTAAATTAAATATTCAATTACAAAGATCTTCTTAGCAAACTCTATACTTTATTAATTCTCATTTTAATTTGTGTCATGTTAGTTGAAGATTTTGAACTTTACCTTTAATCAATTGCTCAAGTTGATTCCATTTTATATCAATTGTTCTAATAGATCAACTACCTCTCAAGACACTAATTATTTCACTATCTAACTTGCATAATAATAATAAAATGTCATGTGTGATCTACCATTCCCTTTATTTTTTTTGGTTCACAATCCATAAAAAATCAATCAAATCATGCCATACTATATTTTTCATTCCTCCAATTTTCCTTTAAGAATTTTATTTCATTCAATTAGTTTTAATGATGATCAATGGTATAGTTTTATTTTTCCTTCAAGATCAATGATAATATTAAATAAATACATGGTTGAGATGTTAAATAGTTAGATTCATTGATATGTGATAATTCATTATAGTATACCATGTGTACCAAGCCTTTATTCCATGAAGCACTAACCAATCTTATGGCCCTAATACATTTTTCCTTGAGAGAAATGAACCAAGCTCACTTTAGAACTATTGGAGAAATAGTTGGCTCCTTGATAAATAATTCATTAATTTTAACTATGGCAATTTCACTATATCACTTAAATCTACTAAATATCAAACAAATAGGTATAATTAATTTATACTTCTATTTTTTTACTCTAAACTACAATCATTAACCACTCTATGTAACAATAACTATACAATAATTATCTAAAATTTTCTTCCACTTGTTGACATTTCATGCCACATTATATGACCCATTAGTAAAATCCAATCTGAAGATCTTATATGGTCCATCTTGCATGAACTATTCCTTAAGAAACTCAAAAATGGTTGTGTTAAAGTTTTAGACTTCCAGTTGTTGTCTTCTTGCATGCCATCTTTGTCAGTCCCGAGTTCCTACCTCTTTAACCCTTTCTTTCCATCACTTGACCAAGTATAAATGTTTCAAGTTTTGGTCATCGGCCTTAACATTTAACCTTTATTTATTTCCTTCTAATCCATAAATCCTCCCCCTAATCACCAAAGTTCAAATGAAATCCTTCAAAGTAAGACATGTATTAATGTTTTAGGTTTCAAGGATTGACCATCCTCCTTAACTCTTACCATTTCATCTTAAGACATAAGTCTTCTTTTCAATCCCCAATCCTGGATCCCCAAAATCTTACCTTTGGTCTTCGACAATTGGGTTTTCCTCTATCTTTTGTCTTATCTTTATGATAAGGTTTAAGTCTTTCATTTGATCACTGATAAGATATTTTAATGGTTTCAAAAACCTTGTTGGAACCCAAAAGTGGTTCTGAAACCTCATAATAAATCCAAAAATCAAAGTATTTTCAGAACATCAAAAGGTTTTGAAAACTCTGTTAGAATCCAACGTGGTTGTGAAAACCTTGTCGGGCCCGAAAATAGTTCTAAAAATAGGATTATGTGCCGACACAAGAAAAAATATAATTTTTTTAAAACTTAGAAAGGTTTTGAGAATTTTGTCGGACTTTGACGAAGGTTTTGAAATTGCTTTCGAACTCTGATCGAGGTTTCAAAATCGTGCTCTGAAAACCCGACAAGGTTTTAAAAATGATGGAAATATCCAATTGAGTCTTTCTTCTATCTTTTGTCTTATTTTTATGATAATACATAAAGCCTTCCTTTCGGTCCCCGATCCTTGATGTCATATCTTCGACCTTTGGTGATTGGGTCTCCCCTTGTGATAAGATTGTTCTTCCTAATCCCTAATCCTCAACATCTTCCTTTCCTTTGTGCTCTCCATCTTTCCACCTACCTTATAGTCTTTCCGTATTCTTCTTCCCTTTCTTTCAACAAGTGTTAGGCTTGAAACTTGACGTCTGAAAAAATCTATCTTTCGAGGATCACAATTTCAACATTCTTCACGTCATCTTCTTCATCTTGCAGTATGCGACAAGCTCGATGCCTAATGTCTGACAAAGCTGTCTTTTTGGGGTTGTGAACCATTTCATGTTTAATCTAATTATTTTTTTAGGCCCAAAACTTTGGCAATAATTCTAGGTGGCATTTTTTCTAGCCATAAATGCCATTAATTCCCAATGAATCTCCTTAGACATCCAATCTCAATTCTTAAGGCTACAAAGAGGGAATTTAATGCTTTGAGTGTAGTTTTGGGAAAGGTTTGTGGCAGCCATTCATCATTTATTATTTGTAGGTGTCCCTTTTGCTAATTTTCCATGCTTATATCATGTTTTATGGGTGATCTCATCCTTCTACATGCATATTCAAAAGTCATTAATGTGATGGAATGGTGGAGGTTAGAAGAGTGTTGGACACTCTTATTGGGCACATTTCTTTTTTAGTTTCTCTCTTGTATATAGGACACCTTCATGCTCATTGTTAAGGGTTATTCTTGGGCTCTTCCCCAATTTTCTCTTGCAGATACATGTATACTCTACATTTTTTTGCAATTGGAACACTGTCTTATGCCTCTTTATCAATACAAATTTCTATCTTTCCTTCTCTCACCTTGGATGTGTTGTGCAAAATATTATTGCCTCCATATTTGAATGAATATTCTTTTATTTTCTAAGTTTGAATATTATGTTAAATATGTTAGTGGAATATAACTATGGAAAAATATCTTTCCCCCTTAGTGTATGTTAAACCCTAACCTTCATGCAACTTCTTAGGAATTGGTATTAATAGATATTTTTGTGAATCTATTTGGTGGTTTTGTTGGTATTTTGTTCAATCACAAGTAGGAAGAAACATTTTTAACTTTGGTGCATCACCATCCTTCAAATTTTTAGCACTCTTTCTCTCCCTTTTCCTTTGTGAGTTGGTAAAATGGGATTAGTGATAGGATTTTATGTGATCTAGGTTGGACCAATATTGTTACACTTGGTTTAGAGAGGAAGCTAAATTTCATCGAAGATTTGACCTCATTCTACAAATTTCCATACCTTGAAGTATCTTCCATTGTGCCATTGGAATGTTGAGCCTTATGTTTAGCAGAGTGTGATTTCATGTGACAACACCACTATTTAAATCAATGGTTGTGATGAAACTAAATGCCATCAATATGTAAGCTCCTTAATTTCTTGTTCTATTGTAGTTGAAAGACATAAGGCCTCAATGTACTATTTATAGATCCATAAAATATCAAACAATACTAAAAATTAGTCCAATCGCATAGACATGCCACATAGTACCATAAACAATCTAGAGTCCTTCAACAAACTAAACAAACTTGGAAATTAAGAAACATCAATAGATACTAGATCCACCATATTCTGTCACTAGATTTGACATGGCCTAATTTTAATTAAAGGTTTTTTCTATCAAGAAATACCCCATTGAAATTCTAAATATTAGTCTTTCAACTAATAGTGAATCAATCTACAACCCCTGTCAACATCTTTCTACATTGCAAACATGATCAATTAATCCTATGCATTTATCCTTGAGATCAACAAGTTGAGTTAATCCATAGTAAAAATCCTACTCCAACGATTTCCCAAGAATATTTTGGAATACATACAGACTATTGATTGAGTTCTCTATTGATTAGATTTCATGAGAAACTATCACTAATTGGGAACCTTGGATAAGGTTATCAATGAATAAGGTGGATCATGCCCTTAGATCAAGATATATCATGCCTATCATTAATGTATTTTGATGCAGATTTCTCAGACACTTGGAAACATGATTTAATTGTTGTTTATCATCAAGTTTAAGATTAGAACATGGGATACATCACTAATCAACATGAAAAATCTTTGAAATTCATTTATCTTTCATACCCCAAATTTTAGTTAGCAGTCAATTTTAACTTTTACATTAAATATGTGTTTAACTAGGAATGAATGGATGATTTTAATTCAATTGATGCTCAGATAAAATCATAAGCAATATAAATATTTTCATTAAAATATTAGAGAATTGTAATGATTATTACTTTTGATTGACGATTATGATATCATGGATTTAACATACTAACCATTGTGATGGATTTTTCAATTGAATGCAGGAATTTTTTTATCCTCTCAGATGGAGAGGGAGAGAATCATTGGAGAGAAGTGTATAAACATTGTGAACAAATTGGAAATTTCCATCTTGAGTCAAACACACACTAACATAGGTCTTACATCAAATTTTAGGAAAGTTAAGTTCCCAATGTTTTCAAAAATTTAATTTTGTGTCTCGACTTGTGTGGTATGGTTATAAGGATATGTTCAAAACATACTCAACCTACGACCAGTCTCTAGCAATGATCGAGAGATAATATCATTAGTCAAGATCATCTTTTTTGTTTACCTATTAATTGTAAAGGTTTATTTTATTATTATTTAAATGTATTAATATTGATGAAGGGCACTCCCCTTATAAAGGAAAACTAACCATAACACACAATGGAAACACAAGTTTGCACATCAAAAATGTAAAGTAGAACAGTGACATTTTATTGACACTGAAATGGATGAGTTACAAAATTACATGGGATTTTTTGATTACAAAAGCATCAATCAAATATGCAGATCAGAGCCTTCTTATTATGCTCTACAATATCTGAATACACAGGCTACTCCACCACCCTTCTATTTGTCTCTATATGTCTCCCCCTCTTCTATATGGCTGGCCTTCTCTATATGTCCATTTCCTCCTTCATGTCGGCCTATCTCATAAGTATACTCTTTGTTGTAGTATCGCTTCGTCGTTCATTAAGCACCCAGATCTCATAGGTAGTTACACAGTTATCGGTGATTGCAATCATTATTCATTCGCGCCAGGGGATCATCATCATCGACTTCATGTTTGCAATTGTTGGCTAATGATCGCATCGATCCACAACAACGATGTGGAATCAACGGGTGATATTGTGCCATGTTCTTCCAACCATCTCGTCCATCCATCACCTTTGACCAACTCACGTAACCGTCATCCTTCCTGCCATCATTTTGTTGAGGGGACACCAAAATATTTCACTCTAAAATAAGCAAGTTTCCCTCACATGTAAGTTACTTGACGTCATCACTCCTTCAGCCTATTGAAGGGAGACAAATTCATGTCAGATCAAAGTTCCACCATCACCTCGATATGCCATGTTGCCCTGTCAAAGGGACACACCTTGATGTTCCATTGAAAATGGTAAGTCACTCTGATATGAATCCAGTCAACATTGCGAACACTCAGTTAGAGTATCGAAGGGAATCTTCGTTAAGCCTCACCAAATTTAGTATCTCCCCTTGAGGAAATTATTTGCACTTGTGTAATGATATCCCCACCATCAAAATTTCAATGGGACATGAAACAAAGTCCCACCAAAATTGCCATGTCACAACAATACAACTATTAGACCAATGCTGAAACTTGCAATCCACTAAACCTAGACCTTATTTGAAAATGAGATAACTTAGATCGATGCAGGATTTATCTTCGCCCCTCGATGCTCCTATATCAAATATATATATATATAAATATATAATACAATATAATATATATAATATCATTATTATTAATAAAGGCATCACAGTTGGAAAGGGCAATTAGCTTATCTTATGCATGTTAATAGGAAGTGAAATGAAGCTACTTTATTACTACCTCACATGGAGGCTTCATGCCAATATGGTTATCTTTATTCTTGGCATGGTATAATTTTTAAATTCCTTCCTTTATGGAAAAGATACTACCATATAATTGTAGTCGCATTGATAAAAGAGACAAATTTATTGTTACAAGAGGCGTAAGTGTTAGTGGAGGAGAGGCGTGAGTATTGTGGAAATGTGGGGGGAAAATAAGAAAGGTTTTTGGAAATAATTTGGTGTTTGCAATGTCATCAGCTACGAGGGTTGCTAGCTATGCATAAACTTGATTGATCTTGAAAATGAATGATAACATTTTCCAAGCATGCTTATTATATATTTCTTCTCATTTTTTGGTCATAATATGACATGAATTTTGAACTTTGATAGAAAAATAAAGTTTATACATATAAGTATATGCTTGTACAAAATAAAATGAACTTGGTTGAGTACACTTTGAATAAAACCATTTAAAATATTTAATGCTTTTGTATAGGAAAATAAAAAAAAAAAGTTGGTATATGCATCATCATTTAAAATATTCAATGCTTTTGCATAAGACAATAGAGAAAATAAGTTGGTATATGTATCATTATTATATTGATAGTCTTATTATCATGCTAAGTTTTACATTGTGTCACAATTAAGGGAATGGATTTCAAGTTCAGGGAGAAACAATTGTATATTATTTTATTTAATCATATACCTTCCTAGTTTGAAATGAATAGACATATTCTTATTTATTCATAAACATAAATATTTGATCTATATATATGGATATATAAGTGTGTATAATCTATTTTAGATGCATTTGTAAATATGTATGAAAAGCTTGATGCTTAGACTGGTTATTATGTTATTGAGTAATCAAAATTTACTCAGAGATTTTATTATGACATAGATTTCGTATATATATGTGCTTATTCTTATAAAAATAAATAGATAACATGTTTCAACTTCATTGGTCATATTAATTTATTCTCTTGAATGAAGCCAAAGAGAAAACATGGGAAAAACAAAAATAAATAATGATTTTTTTTTTTCAATCAATATGAAAGAGGATAAAATTTTGTATTTATCACTATTTTGTATTAATTATAATAGAAGCAGTAGATACAGATCATATATCCAAGATGTTTTATCCTTGGAACAGTTCTATCTTACCCCCATTACAGAGTATCACCAGTTAACCCCCATTACATTTGATAAAAAAGAGTTCCCCATTGCATGAGACCAAAAATAATCTCAGTATCAGTTCTAGACTACCCTGTTATATAGTATCAACATATCTACACGAAATATACAACACCTGTATCAAATCATCATTAGTTACATCAAAACATCAACATTAGAATATACAATTATAAATCACTGTCCTATATAAACATCACTGTAGATCAAAAGAGATATACACAGAATATGCATGCCATCCTTTGAGTATTTTTCTCAGTCCTATTGCCACCTCTCATAACTACCAATGCCTCTGCAACTACTAGTTCTTCAACAGAGGGTTCAATTGTCTTTTCCTGTTCCATTAGCATAATAACCACCTCTCTGTCTTTGTTCAGTCCAGGATTGGTCTTCTACACTTCTTTAAATTCATCTCTGAAGGCCTATAGAGCCCTTAGGAATCCCGAGTGACCATCCTACGACATGTGACCATATCTGGCTTCTAGGATATCAATAGAGATTTCTCTATCTTCCAGATACTTCCATATTTTTTCTTTCAAAATCTCCACAGTGAGGAAAACCTGCATAGCAATATTATAATATATGAGTCCTTTATAGGACTCAGTAATCAATCTCCTCCTACTTTGGAATCAATCTTCATTCCGAGCTTTCCAAATTTCCCACAAGATTTCAGTTGAAAGGATATGCCAGAATAAGAGACCAGTTTTTCTTATTTTGCAATTTTGAAAAAGAAAAAAATATTTTCAGGGGACATACTCCCATTATTCCCCCAAATATTATGAGATATGTAGAACATATTTCAAATTTCCTTAGCAAAGATGCAATCAAAGAATATATGAGATAAAGATTCAAGCTTTCTACATATAGAGCATATATCAATATCACCTACTTTTCTTTTGTGAGGGAGCCTCTGCAAGATCAAACGCCATCTGAAGTAGGCCTTTTTGGCCTCCAATTCTTTCTGCCAATTTTTCAAGAATTTTTTTTGCTATTCTTCTTTGGTTAGATTCATTTTCTAGGATTTTTTCATGTGATCAGTAATATCCACCTGTTCCGTTAGCATTGTATAGATATCTTTAGCTTTAACAGTCATTATTTTGTTACCATTATGCCACAAAAATTCTTTATACTGGAGGGAATCATTTTTGGTTTCAATTGGAAATTTGAGATGGCCATAGGCCTCTCTCAACACTATGCAAGTTCTCCAATTTCTTTGGGGAATGTTAAATTCTAACTTTAGGTCATCCCAGTCCTTCAGTCTTCCATCTTTCAATACTTCATTAAAATAAATAATTCCTTTTTGGGCCCAGCTTTTAGCAGAGCAACCTTGAATTAGAGCTAATGGTTTCCCCTTATGCTTCAGATTCCACCAAAAAAATCTACTAACAAAGATGACCTTATTATCCCCTTTGGTGAAGTGGCAGTTGGAGAGATTCTTTTTGGAAATTTCCTAGGCCTTCCATAAGGTCTTAAAAACATTGGATCCTGTAGGTGATATAGGCCACTCACAACGAAGAATATCACCGAAGGGAAGGAACTTCCAGAATTTAGCATGTTTAGGTACAACATTGGTAATGTTATATCTAATAAGCACTTTCTATGGTTCCTCACCATCCAAGGCACCAATTAGCCATTTGGTTTCCAAGGAAATGCCTTGAATCCTCAAGTCTTTTAACCCCAGACCACCTCACACCTTAGAGATGGTACACCATTCCCATTTGATAGAGTGTTTTTTTCTTTCCCCTTTACCATTAGACCACAAAAATCTCTTATTCTTTTTTGAATAGCATTAATTTGGTATGAGCAAAAAAACCATACAAAGGAAAAGTAAATGCTATAAGAGGACAATTTATTTTGACAAATCTGAAACCTCCCAACAAAAGAGAGGTATTGTTTATTCCACTTTGATAATTTATTCTCTATCTTATCTCTAATCCAACACCACATTTCTTTTAGATTAGGCTCAACAACAAATGGGATACCAAGATATCTCACAAGCCTCTGGGGACCTCCCCATTAAATACCATACCTACTTACCCAATCAAGGGGCTTATCTTCCCAGCCAAGAAGGCGGGATTTTGCAGGAGAAATTTTTTCTCCTAAAGCAAGACAAAAGGTCTCAAGCTTCTTCATTAGGACTGCAAAATTATCCTCATCCATATGTAGAAAGATAGATGTGTCATCAGTAAACTAAAAGTTGATGAGCTCATTTAAGTCTAGTAATCTGATACCTCTTACCCTTGGGACCACTGAATTATCCCTCAAGATATAGTGAAGTGCATCAGAGGCTATAACAAATAGGGCAGGTGCAAGAGGGAAACCTTGCCTTATCGATCTTCCAAGAAGGACCTCTTGTGAAAGAAATCCATTGACATCCACTTGAGCATAAGCATCCTGAAATAAAGTATTGACCATAGAGAAAAAGTTCCTTGGAAAACCAAAGGCCTCAAGAACCATAAGCACAAAATCTCATTCAATCCTATTATACGATTTTTCAAAGTCTAACAAAAGAATTGCTGCATCTTGTCCTAAATTCTTGGCCCAATTCATGGCCTCCCAACTTGTCACAAGATTTTCCAAGATGTATCTCCCCTTAATGAATCTAGTTTGAGTTGAATTGATGATGATGGGAAGGATACTAGTTAGTCTTTCAGCTAGTGATTTTGCCAGTATTTTATAAGAAACATTCAAGAGAGGAATGGGCCTCCAATTCTTAACAAGGGCTATGTCGCTCTCTTTAGGACTCAACTTAATGATCCCTTTGTTAATATTTTTTTCCAAGGGAGCCCTTCTCAAAGGCCTTTTTATAAACCAAATATAGATCTTCACATGCCCAGTCAATGAATGATTTGTAGAATTTTGTAGGGAAGCCATCAGGTCCTGGAGATTTGTCATTTTTGAGGGAGAGGATGTCTCTCCTTATATCCTCCTTAGAGATTTCCTTGTCAAGCTATATAGTAACCTCCTTACTAATCCACCTAGGAAACATACCCTTGATATACTGTCTAGCCAGAAAGTAGGATTCATTACCTCCTTCAGAAGTGAAGAGGCTTTGATAGAATAGGAAAAAATGCTCACTTATTTCATCTTGCTTCACAAGAATATTGCCATTTGCATTGATCTAATGTATCAGTTCTCTGGCTTGTTTCTCCCTTAGATATTTGAAAAATAATTTTGTTCCCTTGTCTCCATTCTCCAGCCAATTCATTTTGGCTTTAATTTTTAGTCCTTTAACCCTGTTGGTTTGAAATCTCCTAAGATTATCTCTGGCAATAGCAATAATATCAACTAGGTAGTTATCATCAGGACTGCTTTGGGCTTCTGATTCAGCCTAGAACAAAATGTCCTGCAAGATGGTATCATTTTTCCTCCTATCCTTGGCCTTTTTCCTCCCTATAGTTTGGAAGAGGATCTTCCAACCATGAACATTCAGGTCCCACCTCTTAATGGGGGAAATAGATCTATGCAACCACTTATTGATAGATTTGAAAGAAGTTACAACATTTCTGAAATGTTCATCATTAATGAGGCTGGTGTTGAGACAAAACCCATTTTTGGGGTTTGTATTTGAAGGTCCACCATTCTTAAGCATAAAATTAGCCCTTATTGGATGATGATTAGAGAGGGAGTATGGTGTAACCTCCACCTTGAAATCATCCTTGATTAGAGTAGCCAAGAAGAGGGCCCTATTAATATAAAATCTATCAAGCTTGCAAAGAACTCTCCTTCTGTTTTTCTGAAAATTGGACCAGGTGAACTAGATATATTTACAATCCTTCTTCTGGCCTTCAATGGGGTCCTCAAGATTTAGCTTGGATTTTACCCTTAGCCAATGAAGTTTCTTAGAGTCTCTCCAAACATGACCCACTCCCCTATATTTGTCTTCCCCCTTTTCAACAAAGTTAAAATCCCCCCTAGAATCCAAGGAATGTATTGAATATTGAACATCCACTTCTAGAGCAGGACCCTGTCCTTGTATTCATTAGGAGCATACACCGAACAAATACCAAAGCACTTATCTTTCTTTTTAAAAATTACCCATACAACCCTGTTGCAAGGAGAAACTCCATAACTTACTACAAACTAGTTTCAGTTATTGGCCATTAGAATAGCAACCCCTCCCTTTCCCTAATCATGCTTGGTCACAAATTGGGAGGCATCCTTCCAGATTACCTTCAGGTTAGTCTCCAAGGCAAAACCAATGGATTTTACTTCTTGTAATAGCACAAAATCCTTCTCCTTTTTTTGAGCAATCAATCTCCTGACCATATGTTTTCTATCAAGGGTCTCAAGACCCCTTACATTCCAAGAAAGGCAATTAACTTCCATTTTTATGCTCATTAACTAAGGGGATTTTATCACACCTAAATTTATCAAAACATTTAGGTAATTTAATTTCCACCTCAATTCTTTTTGCATCGGGTGGAAGGATTACCCCACTAAGTTTATTTCTTTTGTCTTTCAAAAAGAGGTTGTTCTCCCTCTCCTCTTGCACTCTTGTACCATCCAATCCCTTATTTTTTCTGTATCTCCTAGTTTTTTTAACAAGCACCTCAATAGGAACTCCTTCCCCATCAGTGGTTTCCCTAGTAGAGAGAATCCCTAGGTCATCTACATAATCCATGCCCGATTGGGAGGCAAACCCATCTGAACTGATCACCCCATCAAGGGAGTTAAAGGTTGCCATTGCCAGTTTTGAAATCTGATCTTCATTCTCCTTGTCAATTCTAGATACACAAGCCATGGTCTTGCACTCCAAATTTGGCCTCGAGTCTATCTCAGCCCCCACAGGCTGGGATAGCTCAATCATGTTAGTCTCTTTGCCAGAATTCAAGGACTTTGGTTTATCATTAGATGTCATGGCGAAAACCCCAAGGTTTTTGGGGATCAAGTCCCCAAAGTTCTTATGAACTCCCAAAGTTTGTGTTTCCTCTGTTACACTAGAAAAATCCATTTCTCTGAAATATTTATCTTTAAATGAGTAGATCTTTTTTTCTGAGTTAATATTGTTTTCTTCGGGATGCTTCATTTGCCTAATTTCATGTAGTGCCAGTTGGTGTGCATTAAGCTTGCCACTGTTAGGGGGCTCTTTTAATTCATTTTGACGGGAAGGAAAATTGCATTCCCTTCTATTATTATTGTTCCTCTCCTCTGTATAATTGTTAGCCATGGATGTGTTCAAAGCTTGAGTTAGAGAAATGAAGCTTTCTTTATTCTTGTTGGTGTGTTATTTTGAAAAGGTGGCCCTTTTGTTGTGATTATCAGTCCTCGGGGAGAGGCTGAAATCCTTAGGCTTCCTCAAATAAATTTCATCTCTTCCAGCCTCTGGCGGGGGATGCTTATTAACATTATTTCCTCCATAGACAAAAGATTTGTTATTCTTGTTTTTTATTAATGGAAAGTTCCTTCTAACATGCCCCTCTCTATGACAGAGATATCACGCATTTAGACCACCGAGGGATTCCAAGGCACATGTTATGTTTCAAGATTTGAGTTTAATTTCAAGGATCTATGAAAGATCTAATCCCGGGGTTAAGGAGACCAAAATCCACACATCCGAGTGGGGGAAAGGAGATTTAGTCTCGTTCGTTCTCAAGACTTTGCCGTATGGCTCGAGTATCAAAGGAAAAAATTTATAAAGTAAAGAGGGAATGTGCTTAATAACCAACCTTCAGGGGCTAAAAAGGGACAAAACCTCCTCATCTAATGCCTCTGGACACCATGCTAGGGCACAAAATGTTAATTTCCCAATAGTCCAAAATTCTTTATTAACAATTTCTTGTTGAGATTTAGGGTTATTAAAAAAGATCATAAATAAGCCTTTTTGCACCATTTTGCAATAGTAAAAATGAAACCCTACTTTATTTTCCCAAATATTTTTGAACCATTCATCCATATATTTCCTAGCCAAGACCCTATCAGGATCCACAGCTGCAAAGAAAATTGCAGTCTTTGAGAGTTTTACATCTTCCTTAGAAATAACATTGTCCAATGCCTCATTCAGAACCAAGACAGACTTCAAAAGAGGAGACGAATATTTCTTACCTTGTCCCTCACCTCCATCCTCCAACATCAGATTTACCAGATCGGCCACAAATTTTGCACCTTGAGGAAGCCACCCGCATTCACCCACAACGATGTCTCTAAAAGATTTGATGGGTTGTTTAGAAACACTGCCGAAGGCCGGACAATTTAATGGATTGTCGGGGAGATCCATATCCCCTTCCATAATAACCACAAGCCACCACTACACCTTCACACATGCCTTGGCACAAACACAAAATCTTGATGGGAGGAGACTATCAGACCCACACCACACCAAATCAAGTCGCAAGATTATACCCATCAAAGGAGTATAGACCATACATGGTCAAATGATTCAGAAGCATGGAGGAGGGCCGAGCCTCCTCCATGGGTGTCCAAGGACACCCACAAGATAGTAAATGCACACGCGTGACTAGACTTGTAGAGATCTCTCCCCACTTCAATCGATGTATTTTTCCAATCAAATTAATTGAGACATGGTTTCAACTTCATTTATCACTATTTGCAAGTTATCAAGACTTTTTAGTAATAGTCCCACAATCATGAGTCCATGGTAGGAAGGTGACACTATTTGAAATGTGATCTAACCTGTAAAAGAGTTAAACTTTGTATGTTGTGAAATTTAGGAAAGTATTTATATTCACAAAGTAATTGTAATGACATATGAACATGTGGCAGTAGCCAAGATTTGTGAATTGTGAGTACACAAAGATGAAGTTCATTGTCAAAAGTATATTTCTATAACTTTAGGCACTTATCGACAATAGAAAGAAATACATGTTTGGTCTTAATTATTTATGAAAAATTAAATGATTAGTCAAATGAGTCAAATGCCTGATAAACCATAGGATAAATGTCGTTTCCAAGTTGAGTTAGAGGTGTGTGAACACACGACTTCATTTCCTATGAAAGTGTATTTTATTTAAAAACTTTAGCCAAAGTGATACAAAATTCTCTACTTGCATTTAGTTAGTTCATAGTGTTCCAGACTCTATAATCCAGTTAGATTGGTCATATTTAGTTAGATGATTCTATAAAGTTTTATGGTCGATTGGGTTATGTAGGGTACAAACCTAGGACTCAAATGAAATTAACTTTGTTGGTTTCCTTTATCTATACTCTTCATGAAGGGTAGGGCCACTTCCAAATGGAAGGTGTGCAGGGACCACCACTTTGTGGTTAGAGGAAAAACACTCAGGTGATGCTCTCCCTCTTGAAGATGATTCATCAAGATTTGTGAGGTAGATATAGGATTCCAGATATGAAAGATTCAATAACTCATACGAGTGTACTTGTAAACAAATTTATGTAAAGTAATGCATGCATGTAATGTGAAATATTTTTTTTCATAATAATGTTGATGAAATGTTGCATATAAAATACAATTATACTTTATAATGATTGCAATTTTTCTATTTTAATCTTGGTCATGTAAAATACATGAACTATGAAAGACAAAATTTTCTTATGATTTTTAGCATTTGACTATTTACTTTCTTGTTAATTCATAAGTAATTTCAGTTATGATGGTTGATGTCATTATATATGATATCAAAGCTACCAAGTTCAACACATGGACCAAGGAGCTCACTACAAGAATTTTTTTCAAAAATTTAATAGATTAGCCAATGTTTGAAAGTGCTCTTTTGCCAAAATAGCAAGAAAAAGAACAAGGAAAAGTGCTCATAAATATAAACCTAAGGACTTACCTAGCCTAGTGGTCAAGAAAGAACCATCTCTGGAGGTAAAACTCCAAGAGGATATCAACTAATTGGGAAGTGCACGTATTGTCGATTCTAAAACCCTTGTCGATGCTCTTAAGTGTATTTAGTTGGGAAGGAAGCAACAAGTAAAGGTGAAAAAGAAGTCCATAGTACCCACTCCCTCTATTAAACCAAGAAAATAATTTTCCCATCATGATATGCCATTCAGATGTGGTCGAGATGCACCTAGAGTAGGAAAGGAGGTGATGGCGGAATACCCGCGAGTACACCCACCATCCAAATTTGTCTTAGTAGATTTTGATGGGGAAGAGGAACCTAAAGAAATGCCTTTGTTTGATAGTGACCTATAGTCACATAAACATAAAGAAATTTTGTAATAAATAAGGATGTACCATTATCCATTGAATAAAATAAATATTTTTTTCTATTTATTTGTAAAACCTCTGTATTGAAGTAGATATTATAATAAATGATGATTTTGGTCTAGTACAATGTTAAAATTTAGAAGATATAATTAAACACTTAAAATAAACACCAGGTGTGAGAAAATAATTCAATATGGTACAAACTCAAGTAAACCCTAGAGGAAGTCAAGAGGTGTCAAATCATTCTAAAAACATGATGACTGAATTGGATCAAATTTTGACCATTTAAGATGAAACTAAGGAAAGTCTTAGTACCCTAGAATAGAAAGTGAAGGGTCAAAGAAAACCTAAAGGAGACAATAGGGGGTGATGGAAATAGGCATGAAATATACACATAAGGTGAACAAAGGGAAAATAATGTTGAAACCAAAAATCATGATGAAAGGAAGAATCGAATTTCTCTTGAGTTGTGAAGGGATATGAAGAAGGTAACACCACCCAAGTTTGATGGGATAGTAAGAGGCAATGTTTCAAAAGCTTGGTTGAT
The DNA here is from genome assembly GCA_007115665.2 of Sequoiadendron giganteum. NCBI lineage: Eukaryota > Viridiplantae > Streptophyta > Pinopsida > Cupressales > Cupressaceae > Sequoiadendron > Sequoiadendron giganteum. The sequence continues at coordinate 211,706,991 of CM021103.1, forward strand.
AGAAAATGGAGTACTTGGAGATCAAAAACTATTCTGAGATAACTAAGGTAGTATGGGGTGCCTATCAATTGGCAGGTGAATCATCCACATGATGGATGAATAAGAAAATAGAATTGGGGTTAAGCTCCTTAAGTTTAACATGGGACTAATTTGTGGTCATTTTTAGACCAAGGTGGTTACCTCAACTCTTCTTTGACCAAAAGCCAATATATTTTTAGAATTTGCATCAAGGAGACATCTATGGCAGAATAATGGGATAAGTTTACCCATCTTTTGAAGTATGTGCCCCGGTACCAAAGAGATGAAAGGTTTAGAACTAGGAAATTCATCATGGTATTGAATGCCTTGATAGATGGAGAAGTAGATGTGTATGGTCCAACCATTATGGATCAAGTTTTTGAGAAGGCTATAAAGCAAGAAAAGAAATTGAAGTCAATCTCTACTTATTGCGAAAAGAATCACAAGTACAATTATTCACAATATTCTCAAGCATTTAAGAAAATAAATGATAAGCGGGAAGAAAGAAGGAAAAATGAAAAAAGGACTAAAAAATAATCAGAACAACTCTAGCAATGAAAATAAAAATAACAATAATTTCAAGAGAAATGGTGATAATTCTAATAAACCTTCTGAAATGTGAGGACCTCTTGGAGGTTGTTTTTCTTGTGGAGGTGATCACTATGCAAACCAATTCCCAAACAAGACCCAAGGAGTTCAATAGTGAGGTAATCCATTACTAACCCAACATGTAGCCTTCCAGCAAAATATTCATGCAACCTTGGACAACTATCAAGAAGAGTACCAAATTACTCCCATAGATATGACATGTAAGTTTTATTTGGAGTTCCCATTTCTATTTTAATTGATACTAGTGCAACGAAAAATTTCATTGCACCAAGGGTATTAAGTAAATTTCTTAGAAGAGTTAGAGTTATAGCTAAACCCTGCTCAGTTGAATATGCTAAGTAGACAAAAGATTGAGTAGATAAATGCTTGTTTGAAGGTAGAGTTAATTTCCCAAGTTTCTCAACCAAAGTGAATCTGTATGTATCCCCTCTAGGTTCCTATGATGTTTTCCTAGAGATAATTTTTTTATGTAAGAATAGGGACAATGCAGACTATTTTACAAAAATAGTAGTGTCTAGATGGCATAGGAAACAAGGTCTTCCTTCAAGGCACTCAAAGAGAAGTCAAGGTTAGACATATCTTTACCATGCAACTTAAAAGGGCTAAGTGGAAAGGGTGTTAGCTCTTTGCAATCAAAATGGAAAAACTAGAAGAACTCAAAGAGCTTACCATTCTAGATGGTTTGATTTATTGTGAATCTCAGAAGCTCCATGGGATTGAAGAAGAAGATCTTGATGATCAAAGAAAACCTTGTATAGAGAACTATCTCTTCCTTCGATATTTTCAAGATGTCTTTCTAGACAAACTCACTGGGTTACCCCAAAAAGAGATTTTGATTTCTCCATTGATATAATTCTTGGTTCTGAACCAATATCGAAAGAACCATATCGTATGACCACTACGGATTTGATGGAACTAAAGGCTCAATTGTAAGCATTATTGGCAAAAGGGTTAATTAGACCCAGTGTTTCACCCTAGGGAGCACTCGTAATCTTTGTAAAAAATAAGGATGATACCTTGTGTCTATGCATAGACTATTGTATTCTTAACAAGGAAAAAATAAAGAATAAGTATCCTTTATCACATATTGATGATATTTTTATCAGATGTGTGGCACAACAATACTCTCAAAGATCGATTTATGATTTGGTTATCATTAGTTAAGATTGAAAGATGAAGACATTCTTAAAACAACTTTCAAAATGAGGTATGAGAATTATGAATTCATAGTCTTGTCTTTTGGACTTATGAATGCCCCATAAACATTCATGAAATTGATGAATAGTGTCTTAAGAGATTGCTTGCATAGATTTGTTCTAGTGTTTTTGGATGACATTCTCATATACTCTAAGAATGAGGAAGAGCACTACTAGCATCTAAGGGAAGAAAAAATATATGGGAAGCTTTCTAAATGTATTTCTTTCAAAAATAAGTACAATATCTGTGCCATAAGATCTCAACAAAAGGAATTGTAGTAGATTAGTCAAAGATCAAAATCATTATTGAATGGCCAGTGTCGAAAAATATACATGAAGTGCACAATTTTATGGGGTTATTAGGTTATTATAGAAAGTTTATGTCAAAATTTTCTAAGATTACCCATCCTATCACTTCTCTTTAGAGAAAAGGGAAGCACTTTGAATGGTCATAACAATGCCAAGTCATTCAACCAACTTAAAGAGAAGTTGACTACAAATCCAATATTGCAGGTTCATAATCTAGAAGGCTAGTTTCTTGTAGTCATTGATGCCTTAGGGGAGGGATTAGGTGGTGTGATTATGAAAGAAGGGTGAGTGATAAACTATGAGTCAGAAAAGATAAAGTCATATGAGCAGAATTATGCACCTCATGACCTAGAATTAGCAGCAATTGTTCATGCTCTGCAAATTTGGAAACACTGCTTGTTAGGGAAGCCTTTTAAGCTTAAGTCAGACCATCAAAGTCTTAAGTATATATTATCCCAACTAGATATCAATGCTAGAAAAATGAGATGGTTGAAATTGATATCCAACTATGACTTTGAGATAATTTACATCAACGACAAAGAAAATTGAGTGGCAGATGCCTTGAGTTGACGAAGACATATTTCCTCAATAGTCTCCATTCATTTAGATTTCAAGGACCAAGTTTTACAAAATTATGTGGGAAATTAATATTATGAACAAGTTAAGAAAGTTATCTTGACCAATCCTCAAGATTTGAGGTATAATGGGTTCTATTTTGAGCCAGTTGGACTTTTAAGGTATAGAGGAAGGATGTATGTTCCAAACATTGTAGAGATGAGAAACCTTGTGTGGGAAGAGGTTTATTTCACACCATAATCGAGAAACTTAGGAGTGAAAAAACTCCTAGCAAATGTGAAACCACTTTATTTCTGGAAAGGGATGAAGAGTGATGCTACAAGATTTATGGCAGGATATCCTTAATGCTAGAGAGTAAAGGTTGAACATAAACACCCAATAGGACTTCTATACCCTCATGAAATTTTAGAGTGGAAGTGACAAGTCATCAGTATGGACTTTGTGTAAGGTCCCCTATGTCTTGAAATAGACATAATTTTATCTTAGTAGTGGTGGATAAACTCACAAAAGTAGCTCATTTTATACCTATAATTTCAATGGATGAAGCATCGATAATAGCTCACAAGTTTGTCCAAGAAGTTCTTAGATTGCATGGAGTTCCTAAGAAGATTATCTTTGATAGAGATGCATGCATGACATCGAGGTTTTGGTAAACCTTGTTTTCAACACTTGGAGCTTAGCTTAATATAAGCTCAATCTATCACCCTAAGATAGATGGTCAGACAAAAAAGGTGAACCAAGTTCTTAAATATTTTTTGTGAATGTATTGCATTGATCAACACTAAAAGTGGGAGGAATATATTATGCTTGTGAAATTTTCATATAATAACTCCTATTATGCTAAGATAAAAAATGACTCCATTTGAAGCATTATACAGAAGAAAGCGTCAAAATCCTATAAGTTGGGATAAGCCATAAGATACGATTAGCCCTAGTCTAGAAATGTTCATAAATAGAAGAGAATTTAATCAAGTTGATCAGAAAAATATTGGTGAAAGAAAATGATAAACAAAAAATTTATGTTGATACAAAGCATATACCAAGACAATTCTTAGTTAAAGAAAAATTTCTTTTAAGGGTCAAACCTCAAAAAAGTTCCATAAGGTTTGGAAAGTCATCCAAACTAGCCCCTCAATTTGTGGGACCCTTTGAAGTTCTTGAAGTGATTAATCTTGTTGCTTACCGAATTTCTCTACCTCTAGCTCTTGCCCAGATGTTTAATATTTTTCATGTTTCTAATCTAAAGAAGTATATAATTGGTTTTAATCATATAGTTGACTAGAATTCATTATAGGTATAGAATCTAGGAGTGGCTACAATTGAGCCTCTCAAGGTGCTTGAAGGATACAAGCTCCACTTGCATAATAAAGAGATTATCCAATGCAAGGTCTAGTGGGACCAATATGCCGAGGATGGTGCCACTTGGGAAGATTACAATGAGTTTTATCAAAAGTTTTCTCATTTTTTTACTGCTTTCAATAGTTAAGATAGTTTTTTTTTATTATCTTGTTATGATACATTGAATCATTGAGGATGATGATCATTAATGGGGAAGATATGTCACATACCAAATTTTGGCTTGTAGTTACTTTTAAATTTTAGGTTAAACATGTGTTTAACTAGGCATGAATGGATGATTTTACTTCAATTGATGTTTAAATAAAATCAAAATGCAATATAAATGTTTTCATGAAAAGATCAGAGAATTATGATGATTATTACTTTTGATTAATGATTATGATATCATGGCTATCAATGGATTAACCATTGTGATGGATTTCTAAGTTGAATGCATGAAGAATTTTCTCTCTTGAATGGAGAGGGAGAGAATCACTGGAGAGAAGTGTATAGACATTATGAAAAAATGGGTAATTACCATCTTTAGTCAAACACACACTCACATAGGTGTTGCATCAAAATTTAGGAAATTTGTTAAGTTTTTGTAAAAAATTTAATCTTGTGTCTTAACTTGTTTGGTTTGGTCGTAAGGATATGTCAAAAACATACTCAACCTATGGCTAGTCTTTAGCAATGGTCGAGAGGCAATACCATTAGTGAAGGTCATCATTTTTGTTTATCTATTAATTGTAAAGGTTTATTTTATTATTATTTAAATGTATATATATACATATATAAAATTAAATATATAATATAATATATAATATCATTATTATTAATAAAGGTATGTCATGATTAGAAAGAGCAGTTAGTGTTAGAGTTATCATACATTAGCTAATAATTAATTAATCTTTAATTGATTATTAGTCTAATTTATTCTTTGCACTTAAGCTAAACTTAGGAGTGTTTTTATGCTTTATTAATTAAGTTAATATTAGATCATTATGTATCATCTCATGTGATGTTGACACTTGTCATGATCCGATCCCTTTCTCATTTAGGGATTTTCTCTTATAGAATTCAACCCTCATTGTAAATATCTCTTAGATATTATCTGGAGCTTTCATATCTTTTTGAAAGTCTCTTGTTGTAGCTTTTCCTTGTTGATGAATATTGCACATATTGTTTTGTAGATCTCTTGCATGGAAGGTGTAATTATTTGTTGTTTGATCTTGTGGCTCATGGTTTTGTGCTTGTTTCACAATTCTAACATGGTATCAGAGCATGGATTCAATGAACCTCTTCTTGATTATGAGATTTTTCTTCTTTAACAAGGGTTGCAAGCTTCAAATTTGAATCACATTTGCTCTTTCTGCAATTTTTGGAGGTGGATGAATTTTTGGTGCATTTTTGTGTGAAAAGGACCTCACCGTTGATCCAAAGCTGTCGAGAAAGTCAAATTTGGCTTTGTTTCACCCGATTTTGATTCCTAACGCCAAATCTACAAGGTTTTGAAGCGGTTGTTCTTTTTTTTGAATCCAGAGGGTAGCTGTATTTTTGGTGCATTTCAGCATGAAATGGACATCACCATCGCACTCAGAAGGCCCAAAAACCTTAAGAACGCTCGTCAAATCATCAAATTTGGCGAAGTTGGCATTTGAGACATGTTTTGTTTTGCTAGGGAAGCCATATGACCTCCCCAACATGCGTATCGAGGTGAAAATTTTCAAAATAAATAAATTACTTTTTCCTATGATTTAAAAAAAATAAAATTTAAAAAAATAAATTAAAAAAGCCTTTTTTGGGCAGATCCCGTAGGATTTTTGGTTTTAGTTTTAAATTAAATTTTTTTTGGCCCACATGGGGCAGGTACCCAAGGGGTACCGCCGCTTGTCAAAGTGGCAGGTTGGCGGTACCTTGGGCCCTACCACCATTGTGGGGGGTATGGGGTGGTACCGCCCCTGCCACTATGTGGTAGGCATGGGCCCCACCTCGGGCCTCCCAATTTAAAAATAAAAATAAAAAAATCTTTTTTTTACTAATTTAAAAAATAAAATAATGTTTTTTACATTTTTTTCCAAAAAAAATCGAGTTTTTTAAATATATTTTTCTTTAAAAAAACAAATCTATGTTTTTTTATTTAAAAAAAATGATAGTTTTTTGACTTTTTTTGACTTTTTTACTGTACCTGGAGAATTTTTTTTCCAATATCCTAAAATTGGAAGACCCCCATATTTGGAGGTAATTTTTCTGAATTTGGTGGAGATCTTATTTTCCCTACTCAACCCCTCTTCATTGGGCTTTTCAGTTTTGCACCTCAACTTCCAAAGGCCATATCTTGACCATACGATGGTCTTTTCATGTACATTTTATTTTGTTTTGAAATGGGGTGAAATTTCGCGCTCTTCATAGTGGTCCAGGTATTTTCTAGTTTTGACTTCTGGTTTTTTCCATAGTTCTATTTTCTCAGTGCTGTAGCTGTTCAATTCTCATTTTGGAGACTTAGACGGGCCATATCTTCTTGCATCCAGACACATTTTTGGGTGACATTTTTTTTGAAAGTAGATGTTTTTTTGTATACTTAATCATGGTGCTATCAATTTCCTCACTTTGTATCAAAGAATTGTATTTTTAGCATGTATCCATTTTTGGACCTTATGGGCTCATAATACATGTATTTATCATCTGTAAACGCACTGAAATAAAGTGCCTTAGCTTTGTATGTTTATTATTGGGATTATTTCACATCAATTTGTTCCTTGTTGTACTCACATTTGTTGAGAAATGGTGCCTCAATTACTAGCTTGGACCTCTGTCAAAAAAATACTTGGCGAAAAATGTTGTGTTTCTGCCCTTTACCACTTTACCGCGGTGGTTTGTTTGTGCCTTGGAGGTATTGTGGTGAGGTCTCCTACGGTCTTCCTAGTGGTTATCGTCATACCACGGGAGGTGAGTTCACTCACCACTGGCAGTCTGCCAGGCGGTCACCGCCCCACTGCGGGGTGGCGTGGCGGCCCCCACGATAGCACGGTGAGACCGCCTGTAGTCTACCTAATGGTTACCACTGCACCGTGGTTAGGTTGAATAGGCTCGGTGGTGGTGCGGGGTGGACAAAGACAGAGCTCGAGCGTGTTCACTGCCATACTGCGAGGTGTCTTGGTGAGATCGGCGGTAGCGTAGGTAAGGTCAGGGTGAGCTCAGATAAGCTCACCACTATACCGTGATAGAAGGAAGGCAACTCGGTGGTAGTGTGGGGATGTCTGGGTGAGCTCGGGTGAGTTCACCACAACATCATGGCCGGGTTGGATGAGCTCGGTGGTATCATAGGGCAACTAGAGGGTGAGCTCGGGTGGGCTTACTGCCACACCATGACGAGCTAAAGTCTGATCGGCGGTAATGCGGGGAGGCCGAGGTCGGCTCAGGTGTGCTTGCCGCCATACAACAGAGGGTGATTGAGCTCGGTGTGGTGACGCGATAGTAGGTAGAGCAAGCTCGGAGCTCGGTTGACCAAGCCTGTCTGAGCTGGACCAAAGTCAATAGCGACAGGCGAATAGAAAGATGACACATGGCTCAGTGTCAAGTTGTTGATTGGCTAGAAGCCAAAACAATTAATGGCAGTTATTGCAGGCCGAGTTTCAACTAGATACAAGACCTGAATTAGGCAAAGAATTGAATGCCTAGGCAGCCCGATGCAAGAAGATCAGTAAGTGAAGATTAGGTGGCGTGATTGGATGATCATGCACATGAACCTAAAGTCTATGTTTGGGTTGTGATATTGAATTCGACAGTTGAGTACAATGTACATTTTTTTATATAACCCAAAGGTGACGGTATGCCAAAGAGTATTTTAATAGAGTGAAAAATTTGAAGGTTGCTGGTTTAAGCTGATCAGAGAGTGAAGGCTGAAGAATTTTGTATGTAATATTTTATTGCTGTAATACAAAATTATCTTTGCTTGGTGTGGTGGGTTTTTTACCTGAAAAGGTTTTCCCACATAAATACTTGTATCAATCTGTGAATGCTTATTCTATTATCTCTTTTATGTTGTTTGTATTCATCTCAGTAGTCTTTAAGAAGCTATTAGAACTTGTTTTTGGACCTCTCCCCTGTTGTATTAGTGTTAAGGGAAGGTATTCTGCACTGTTGTCTTTCCCTTCAACACTATGTTATAAAGTGCCATGGGGGTTGATGTTTTTCTTTGTTTTGCCTTCATACCTTTCTCATGCATGTGTGAATTTTGTTTTCACACCCTTTATATCTACTTGTACTTTCATGTCTACACATTCAAATTTTCTTGGATCTTTATCATGCACTACATTCATGCATTCATTTCAGTGTACTTGTCATACCTCTCCCTTGTCAGCATTATGGGGGGGTTTCTACTGTTGGTGCTAATGCTTCCTTGGTTTAACGTTGGAGTGAGCTATGTATATAGTATTTGTTCCTATGTACTAGGTGGATACAATAGCTAGTTACCCATGCATTTCAGTGAGATGGAGCACTTACCATATGGACACTCTTGCGTTCCTATTTCTGGAGGCGATCTTCCATTTTCAATTGATCAGTTCTTTAGACCATCTGTATCTTTGAGTTCTTGATGTTTTCCTTTTTTTTCCATCTGATTCGAGTAGTGTCATTGTGGGCACTCATGTAGATTATTGTCTTCTTGATCCTAATCATCATTTGTTTCAGCATAGGTTTTTCTTTCAGCATTTCAGCAGTCATTCTATGACAGTGTTTGCAACTTCTTCACGATTCAGTGGTGTTCTCTTTGTTCATCATTTATTCCTATCTTTTGGGACAACAATGTCTTGTTTGGAGGCTTCTTCAGTCCTTCACTTGGCTTTCATCTCTTTTTGGAGTAGAGTTTTTCCCATGAGGTTTTCTCTATTTCTCCATATTATAGAGATCTTCTGTTTGTACATGGGTACCTTTTTTGGCCTTGTTTTCTGAGACCCATCATGCATTATTTTTAGGGCTTTTAGCTACCCCCTAAGTTCATCTTAAGGGGGGGGGGGGGGTGTTAGAGTTATCATACATTAGCTAATAATTAATTAATCTTTAACTGATTATTAGTCTAATTTATTCTTTGCACTTAAGCTAAACTTAGGAGTGTTTTTATGCTTTATTAATTAAATTAATATTAGATAATTATGTCTCATATAATGTGATGTTGACACTTGTCATGATCTAATCCCTTTCTCATTTAGGGCTTTTCTCTTATAAGCATTCAACCCTCATTGTAAATATCTCTTGGATATTATCTGGAGCTTTCATATCTTCTTGAAAGTCTCTTGCTGTAGCTTTTCCTTGTTGATGAATATTGCACATATTGTTTTGAAAATCTCTTGCGTGGAAGGTGTACTTGTTTTTTGTTTGATCTTGTGGCTCATGGTTTTGTGCTTATTTCACAATTCTAATAGTTAGCATGTTAATGGGAAGTGGAATGAAGTTACTTTATTACTACCTCACATGGAGGATTCGTGCCAATATGGTTAGCTTTATTCTTGGCATGGTATAATTTTTAAATTCCTTCATTTATGGAAAAGATAAAACCATATAACTATAGTCACATGGATAAAAGAGGTAGAGTTTTACTGTTATAAGAGCGATGCAAGTGTTAGTGGAGGAGAGGCGTGAGTATTGTGGCAACACACGGAAAACATGAGAAAGATTTTTGGGAAGACTTTAGTGTTTGTAGTGTCATTGGTTGTGAGGTTTGCTGGTTGTGCATAGGTGATTAAGCTTATAGAGGAATGATAACATTTTCTAGGCATGTTTATTATCTATTTCTTCTCATTTTCCTAGTTATAATATGACATGAAATTTGAAATTTAAATTTTGATAGAAAAAGAAAGTTTATACATATAATTATATGTTCGTACAAAAGAAAATGGACTTGGCTGAGTATACTTACCTATAAATAAAATCATTTAAAATATTTAATGCTTCTACATAGGACAAAAACAAAAATAAGTTTGTATATATGTATTATTATTATATTGACAGTCTTATTATCGTGCTAAGTTTTACATTGTGTCACAATTAAGGGAATGAATTTCAAGTTCAGGGAGAAAAAACTATATATGTTTTTATTTAATCATTTACCTTGCTGGTTTGAAATGAATAGAAATATTCTTATTTATTCATATACATAAATATCTTATATATAATCTATTTTGGATACATTTGTAAATATGTATGAAAATATTGATGCTTAGACTGGTTATTATGGCAATGAGTAATCGAATTTTACTAAGAGATTTTATTATGACATAGATTCCATATATATGTTCTTATGCTTGCAAAAATAAATAGATAACATGTTGTACCTTCATTGGTCATATTAATTTATTCTCTTGAATAAAGTCAAAGAGAAAACACAGAAAAACTAGACATATTTAATGAAATTATTTTGTTCAATCAATATGAAAGAGGATAAATTTATTTATTTATCAATACTTACAAGTTGTCAAGAATTTTTAGTAATAGTCCTAGAATCACGAGTCTGTAGTAGGAAGGTGACCTCTCTGAAATGTGATCTAACTTGTAATAGAGTTGAATTTCGTATGTTGTGAAATTTAGGAAAGTATTTATATTCATGAAGTAATTGTAAGGACATATGAACATGTGGCAGTAGCCAAGATCCGTGAATTATGAGTACGCAAAGAAAAAGTTCATTGTTAGAAGTATATTCCTATAACTTTAGTCATTTATCGACAATAAAAAAATAAAATGTTTGGTCTTAAATCTTTATGAAAAATTAGATGATTAGTCAAATGAGTCAAATGTATGATAAAATTTAGGATAAATGTCATTTCCAAGTTTAGTTAGAGGTGTGTGAACACACAATTGAATTTCCTATGGAAGTGTCTTTTATTTTAAAAACTTTGGCCAAAATGATGTAAAATTCTTTGCTTGCATTTAGTTGGTTCATAGTGTTCCAAGTTTCTAGTTAGATTGGTCATACTTAGTTAAAGATTTTTCTAAAGTTTAATGGTTGATTGGGGTATGTAGGGAAAAACCCTAAGACTCAGTTAGCATGAACTTTGTCGGTTTTATTTATTTATACTCTTTGTGAAGGGTAGGGCCAATTCCAAATAGAAGGTGTGTGGGGGACCATCAGTTTGTGGTTGGAGGAAAAGAACTCGGGTGATTCTCCCCCTCTTGAAAATGACTCACCAAGACTTGTGAGATAGATGCAAGATTCCATATATGGAAGATTCAATAACTCATACTAGTGCAATTGTAAAAAAAATCTTTAATACATGTATGTAATGTGATAGAAAAATATTTTCAGAATTTCATTGATGAAATGTTGCATCTAACATTCAATTATACTCTATAATGATTGTAGTTTTTCTATTTTAATATTGGTCATGTAAAATAAATGAAATATGAAAGACAAAAAAAATCTTATGATTTTTAGCATGTGGCTATTTACTTTCTTGGTAATTCATAAGTAATTCTAGTTATGATGGTTGATGTTGTTACATTATCTCCACCATCTTTCTTCTCAATTTGCATTAAAACACTTAGTTCTATATATCATAGGGAATGTGAAAGCTATTTTTTCCATCAAGCCTCTTGAATAATTTTCTTGTATGCACATTATATTGTAAATTATCTACAAGGATCTCAAAACTCACATCATGTGGGAATTTAAAGAAAATTATTTTGATCTAGTGACATTAATGAAACATGCCCCAAGAGTATTTTGATCACCTTTTTCAATCCACTTCCCAATTCTCATTTGTACAAGTAATAATGTTGAACAACATAATTCTCTTACACCCACCACTGTCTTAGGAATCTTCTATTGCAATTGGCATATATGACAAGGAGAAACTAAAGCATGTTTTTAAGTTTGATTGTAAAAAAGTGGAAAAAGCTATTCACTAAGTCATTAGTGTGGATTTCCTCTTAGATCCCTCATGCCTCTACTCCTATTATGATGTCTCATCTACCTTCTTATCCGATGACATGGATCTCTTGAGATTTCCAAATTTTTATGTGTTATGAACTACAAATATGTTTGGGCCTTAGTTTTTGATGATTCCAAGGTCCAACATGCATATTCTATCATTATTTTTCATTAGAGATTAAGAATAAAGGTATTCTAGTTTTAATGGGGTCTATAATACACAAATGGATATATATCTAAGAATTTAAAGAATTAGTGACTTGAAAACAAACACTCTAACCAAATTTGATAGGTTTCTTGATCTATAATTCCAAATTTTATTTACAAAAATCTCCAACTAGGTATATCACAACCCTAAAATGTCTTGTAAAAATTTGGCTCAATATATCTTATGAAATCTATTACATATCACCAATTGATGGTCAACATCTTTGATATGTTATCTTTTCCATTTTTATTCTCTCTTTACATTAAAACATAGTCCTATCTATCAAAAGGAATTTCCAAACTATTTTCTTCATCATACCTTAATAATTTTCCTGGATATACAATGTACCATAAATTCTCTACAAGGATCTCAGAGCTCACATTATGTGGGGATTTAAATAATATCATTTTGATCTAGTATTAATCAAGCCTTCCTCCCCTACTTTCCAAATTATTTGTTTTATGTAATGCCCCAAAATTAACTCTAATCACTTCTTGTTCACTTCTTTTTCACTCCACTCCATTCTCATTTGTGTAGGTAATAATGTTGAACAATATGATTCACTTCCACTCACCACTCCATCAAGAATATTTTGTTGTAGTTGATGCATATAACAAGGAGAAACTAAAGAATATTTTTAAGTTCGATTATAAATAAGTGGAAAATCTATCTGCCAAGTCATTGGTGTGGAATTTCTCTGATTCATCGTGTTTCTACTCCTATTCTAAGGTCTCATCTACCTTCTCATCCAATGCCATGGATATTTTGATATGTCCATTTATGTTACATGTGTTATGCTGCAAATATGTCCACACCTTAGTATTTAATGATTCTTAGCTCTAACATGAAATGACTTGTTACAATGTATCTAAGAGCATTTCTCCTATTGGCGGCATCTTTTGTAATAAATTAATTATCTCTTCTTCTACTTTCAATTGGATCTAGACTCTGGAATTTTTAAGGGGTTGCTAAATATTGTGTTTTTGTTTTTGTTTTCAAACATGCTATCAATTTCCATGGCCACCTTCTAGACTTAGATGTCCTCAAGAAGGAAAAAGTATCCTTATATTCACTATGACTTCTCAACCACTCTCCTCAAATTCTAGTTGAACACGTAGATTTCATCAAACCCAATTAATTTTTATGTGAAGAGGTTCATGTCATCAATGATGAGGAGAGAAATTAGTTACCCAAAATTTTATTTTTCTTGTAGATTTCTTGTTTTGATGTTCTCTCTACTCCATCTTTATTTGGCTAGATAGTTGTCCTAACTACTTTTTTGCTAAACATCATTGTTTATTTGGACTATGATCCTTTTTGAAAATATTTATTACATTTGCAACCATTGTAACACTATATATGCTATCATCTAATATAATTACAAGTAATTACATCCTTTATAAAAAGATGCTATTTGACTAAAAATTAAGGTTTTTTTTCTAAAAATATATGATTATGTTCTTCAACCCTTGAATTTTTTTTGTCAACCACATTTTTGTTGGAAGAATGAGAAGATGTCATTGATGCATTTTTTGGAAACATGATCATGTGGGATGAGAAAAAGGTACATACAATTATGTATTACGGTGTTGTCATTGATGTCAATATTGTATCCCGGTATAAAGACTATAGTGTAGATAAGTTTGGGTGTCATGAGCATGGTTGAAGATGATTGTGAAAGATAACTTTGCAAGAAGGTTTGATTCGGTGAAGATAATTGTGATGAAAAGTGACTAAGTGTTAGTACTAGTCATTCTATGTATAGGGGGTCCGGTAATTGGGTTGGCATTGGTTCATTGTTGAATATTTTTCTTTGTGCTTCTAATATATATTTTTTGGCTAGTAGAAGAACTTAATTCAAAAATTTCAGCTTGTTTTGGATTTTGGTTTTGGAGTTATGCGTAAAAAAGGTTTGGCTTGGAAGTTTCAGACATTTCCAATTAAGTATATATGAATTGATGAGTCTGCACTTCTTCGCGGATCAGTTTTTAGCTTTGCAGAGTTATAGAAGTGTTGGAAAATGTTAGATGAGTGTGCATTCTAGTTGGCATGATGTTTTGAGATACACATGTCTGAATATGGGTATACAATTGGATAATTTTTGTATTAGGTCTTCTATAGTACTGTCCTAATAGGTTTGAAGGTATGCAAATTTTAAATAAGTATTGTAGAGTTATGAGGGATCTATTAAAGGTACATGCTGACCTATTTCAAAGTGTTTTGAGATTTGAATCATTGGCACAAAGTGTGTGTCGATAGATCTTGAGCTGACAAGTTACATTTTGTATATTTTGAATGATACATCTAATTAGGCCGACCAAATTGATGTTATGAGTGAAGTGGATATATTAGTTAGATTCTTTTTGGTATTTTTTGAATGATGACATGTGAGATGAGTCAGTGAATGTGAATTGTGTGAAGTTAGTGCAAATGAAAAGTATAACAAACTATTAAGTTAGATCAGTATGAAGAGTTTTGAGTCTATATTCTGAACATCAATGGAATTGTATTCCAACATATTGTAGATGCATTTTGTAACAGTTCAAATTATATGTGTGACACTGTGAATGGATATCTTAGACCTACACCAAAGTGACAAAACAACACAATGTTAGTCAAGAAACACATCTAAAATACACATTCTGCATGAAATTCATTCAAATAACAAGAACAAGAAATGGAGTAAAGTAATCAAATGAAGCTATCAAATCCTATTTAGAAACACTCAAAACCTCAATCCCATGGGGGAATTGGTGCCATTTTGATGTGGAAAATGGCCCTTTCCCAACTCCTTTATGCAATGCGATGAAGATTGGAAGCTCCCTGATGCAATGTGATGATAACTTTGATAAATTTGATATAAAACTATGAAATTCAAATGTAATGGATGAAATTGTGAGTGAAATTGAGTATAGTAGACTTGCTTGGATTGTGGATGCCCAATTCAATAGGAGAAGCCCTCTATTTATAGAAGAAAATGATGGGAGAGACAAAATGGATGAATTTGGGATAAAAGACCAACCAATTAGAGAAGGCCACTTGTCCACATGTTGTTGGAGGAGGAATGAACACATTTTAATGAATGTGCAAATAAATGCAATTAGGTGGAATTTGAAATTTGTGAAATGACAAGTTGGAGGGAGAGGAGAAATGAAGTAAATGCCACTTGGCTCAAGGAAAAGGACATGTAAGAGGCCTTTAATGCCTTGTTGGATGTACTCATCCCTTTTCGAGGGATTTTCAAATTTGAAGAATATTCCCTTTTGATGCCAAGTTGAGGGAAAATAGGTGAATTAATAAATCAATTAAATTGATTTATTGCTGCAAGTTGAAAAATCTAGAGGATTGGAGTGATTAGAATTAGGATTAATCATGATTTGATTAATTTAGGTAGATATTAGATGATTTGACAATTTTGACTTAGATTTTAGGATTTAAATAAATCAAAGTTGAGAGGAATAATGATTTTAGATTTAATTAAATAAAGATTGATTTATTTAATCAAAAGAGGGTGATGTTAGATTAAATGAAATAAAGATCAATTTAAAAGAGATGATTTTAGAGAGTAATTAAATAAGGTGCATTATTTAATTACCAAAGGGATTATTAGATTAAATGAATAAAAAATGATTGATTTAATTAATAGAAGCGAATGACTTAATCAGATAAATTTAATTTATTTAATTAAGAGAGGAAATATGATAAATTTAATCAAATAAAGATTATTCAATTAAATTGATTAGTAAAGGGGATGATTCAAGAAGAAGTGATGTTAGTAAAATCAAGATTAGATGTGTAAGATCAATTTGTATATTTTTTTGTGTCTATATTTTGCCCCTCTCTAAAGCAATGCACCTACTGCGTTGGCTCAAAGAATAAACTGACAAGATCAAAATTTATTTTGTTTAAATTTTTTAGATGCCCCACTGCTGCCCCAACGAGGGATTGCGATAGTATACTGGCCGCTCGAGAGATTGGACAAAAATTGGATATTTGGGTGATCTCACGAAAAAAGAGGACAAGTTGCACGACGGGTCCAGAAAGGGTCTAAGATGTGAAAAAATGTGTCAAAACGTGAAAAAGTGATGAAAAACGGCCCTCGATCAGGAAAAAGTGGGATCAGGGGTCCAAAACCCTAGCTGGACAGCTAAACAAGGTAAAAAAATCTCTAACTTTCAAGCTTAAATAGGCCCTAAGGGGTCACTTTCAATTCATTTGCACACTTAGCCTTTGAGAAATTTTGCACTTTGAGCTTTGAGCATGATCAAGATGGTGCAACAAATGCTTCCTCAACATTTGTCTGATCGAGTTCGAGTCTACCAACGACCATCCAACGTAGGACCACCGGTATGTGACCCTTACCCACCTTGTTTTTTCAATTTTTGAGTGCATTTAATAAGGTACAAAGTCAAATTTAGGTCAAGTGGTGTAGTTTAGCACCACTAGAAGGCCAAAAGTGGGGCTGTATTTGCAAACTACACTACCACGACAAAGTTTGGAAATTAGGGTTTTAGGTAAACTCAAGCACATGTGCAAACTGCGTCGCTACGGTCCATTTTGAGTTTTAGGTTTTAGGGGCACAGTCAAACTGCATCATGGCGACACATTTTGAAGTTTGGATAGGTTCTAGTAGTGTAGTTTAGAATTTGCAAACTGCACCGCAATTGCAAACAACACCGCATTTGTTGTTTCAATTGCAAAAACTTGAGGCGGGATCCTAACTTTTTTATGAAACTTGATGCTATGGATTTTCTTGCATAGGACCTCGAGATACTACATTCACAGGAGCATCGATCTCCAGTTCTTAGTTGGTTAGTTGGTCTACATGAGTATCTCCAGGAGCACCTCAGTGTGATTGGGTTGTGGTATGTTGCATACACAACCCCCATTAGGACACCTAAAAGTTGGGTATAATGACTACCTTAAAAGTGAGATGGCATAGTGAGATGTCCTCATTTCAGCTACCCACAGGAGAGGCTACAATCACATTGGAGGATGTCTGGTGCATCCTTTGACTACCCATCCATGAAGAGAGAGTTATCTATGATGTGGATGCTGGGAGGGACGCATGCTTCGAGGTCATGGAGCTCGATGAGATTATCTTTTCTGTGGGCTAGATAGAGCTTGAGAGGTATAGGGGCATAGTGCCCACCTTCAGATTGATTGTAGTTGCTATCATTTCTGGTCTTGTGGTGCCAGATCAATGCACATGATACTTTAGCCTAGGATGGGGTCTCGCCTAGGAGCAGATGCTCCACTGGAGGAAGTGCTTTGCATGGGGGTCAGTGATGTTGGCCTCACTCTACCATGACCTTTAGGAGTTTACATATTTGGATAACAGGGCCATTGGGGCAGGGGTCACACTTTTGCATGTCTGGGCTTGGGAGCACATAGGAGTGTTTCATCCATAGGTGACACCGATTGCATTATATCTAGATGATCCCATTGTGTGGCGATACGGAGGGGCACATACCACATTCACACATACAGGGGCCAATGGTATCCCTCACTGGAGGAGGGTTATAGATGAGATGGCAATCTTTACCTGGTGACCCTAGCTTGGTGTTGGTCCTTGGTATGATGATGTACAACAATTATTCTTTGCATGCTAGGATAGGCTTATGTAGGGTAGGGAGCATACCATGATAGAGAGGTATCTTCCAGATAGAGTTGCTAGATAGTTTAGGGATAGGTAGGATCATCCTGATGACCAGTACATGGCCATCTTCACTCATTCTATGAGGGAGACAACATGGGGTAGACCCATCTTGACCGACAAGGTTGTTACTTCTTTCAGACAATTGGTGGCCAGACCATGGTCAAGAGGATGCAAGGGTTACAATAATGTATGCAACTTGGTTCAAACCACCCCTTTGACTGACAAATCTAGGTGCAACACCCGTACGATGGAGGCCCAGGGGAAAGTTGATAGGCCGAGGGTGGGTTGGTAGAGGGGATGGTGATGGGGATGGGGATGGAAGCAAAGGAGGAGGTGGACCACCTCCACACCAACCAGAGAAGATGGTTCGACATACTCCCCCCAGAGACTAGCAGAGAGATGGGGAGAGACAAGCCCAACAGGAGGGTCAAGTGCTAGGTGATGGGGACTACTAGAGAGATGCCCCGAGGGATCCATAGCAATAGCCTCCACCACCATCACCACATCCAGATCATAGAGATGCATTGATACAACAACTATAGGCATAGGTGCAGGTGCTCATGACCAAGAGGGACCAAGCCAGATAATAGGTCCAGGCCCTTATCACACAGAGAGATCAAGCTCAATTAGAGTGGGACTAGGAGATAGGCCAAAGATGGAAACTTGAGAGTATGGCCTCTACTTCTCAGGGCAGGACTTTTTCAACATAGGTATATTGCGAGGCAGTCAAAGAGGCAGAGTACTACATGGTACATTATAGGAAAGAAGTAACAACGATGGCTTGGGTGCCAGAGTATTCCCAGTAGACATGGATGAGACAACCCGAAGAGCATGCCGAGAGATAGGTGGGAGAGGGCAGCAGCCAGTAGGGCTAGCTTCTCATTTTTGACAGTATTCTTTTTGATCAATGGGCTCCATTTTTGATAGCCCTGATTTGTATTATATACTTTGATTCATACACATTTGATCCCAATCTTTGTACCATGATAGTTACACTTTATATATATATGAGATGGTTTGATTCGTTTATGAGATGTCGTACTTTACTGATGCATGATGGATGGATGTATTTACTTTCCTATATGATATGATATGCAGATGTTATGACTCTATCTTATGAGGTGTATTTATTTTATGTGATATAATATGATGTATGTTCCTATGTGATACAGTGATGTGATGCAGTGATTATGCAGCTCTTTTATGGATGCATTTATTTTTGTATATTTTCTATGCACTTTATGATGATGATGTATGGATGCAACATGTTACAATATACTCATGTGATGCTTTTATGTAATGGAATATGAATATAACAATGTGAGATGATGCATGGCATTTATGATATATGATATGCAATGGTAATATGTTAAAATAATGTCATATGTAATGCTAATTATTATGAGGTGATGATGTTTGTGAGATGATTATGCTTTATATTATGGAATATGGTATGTGATGATTCTTGTAATGAATTCAATGTCATGTTATGAAATAATGTTTTTATGATAAGAAATGATTCGTAATGACTTATGGTATGTGACAATATGATATGTGATTTATGTAATGGATGATTTGATAATTCCTATGTGATAATGAATGTAATGTGTTGATGCAAAATGATTTTAATAATAATGATGCGAGATGAACTATGAACGTAATGCAAAAATGTGAATTTAATGGCATAAATTCAATGTTTTAAGATGATGTGATATGTGAGATGATTATGCAATGCAATGATTCCTATTTCATAATGATTCGTGGATGCAAATTTTATGACATGCAATAATATTTTGTGATATACAAATAATATGATAATGTTGGATGATTATGGCATGAAATGTAAATGATTATTATACATAATGAGGTTATTATGATGTGATATGAATATGGATATGTAATGATTTATGATGTATGATGTATGAGGATGATGCAACTGATATGATATGTATACGTGATCATGCAATGGATGATTTGATAATGCCTATATGATGCTAAAAGTGAATGTAAACTTATGATGTATATGAGATTCTTTAGAAAAATGAATCTATATTAATAATGAAATGTAATGCATCTATGTTTCCTATATGATATGATATGCATTATGTTGATGATTGGTGGATGCAAGGTGTATGTATTTTAGCGATGTTTTTGAGTAACTGTCATGGTACCATGTTAGTACGGAAAGAAGACAAAAGAAATAAGATCCAACAAGCCTACTTTATTAATGATGATGATGGTAGTGATATCATGAATTGGGATTTTAAAAGGGCCATTTACCTTATGTTTGATAACACACATAGGCACGCTACATCAAGGTACAAATAACTAGGATGGAATTGTACTTAGTGTGATGGAATTTGAATCGCCAATTAGATAGGAGTACTCCTATTTACACTTGAAATACGAAACCTCATTCAGAATGCAATTCAGATATTCTAAACATCTCAGACAAAAACATAGAAAAGCAAGCCTTCCTATGTGGTCAACAAGATACCTAGAACACCTTCTCTACAAACCAAACAAAGCACACATGACAAAGTTATATTACAAGAATATCCAGCAAGCACAACAAATAAAATGATCATTTTTCCATTCATTTATCTCTAAACCCTTTTGATTAGGCATCATCGAGAGGTCCTTGGAATGAGTGTGAAATAAGATAAGTCAAAAAGACCCGATAAAGTAAACAAACAAGATAATGTTCTTCATACCGCTAGCCAAGACTAAACTACGGTGATGCCTGATGTTGATGTCCATTGTAGGAAGGATGCATCCTAGGACATGTTGTTATCAGATGATGATGAGATTGACTGGATGATAAGCTATTGATACTCTGAGTTGACTGTCTTGCTGACTTACTGACCTAGACTTGAGACTTTGCCAATTAAGCTTTCACTTTTGAATGTGCTAGAATTACTTCTGACTAGTTTACCAAAGGATGAAAATGATGATGATTTACTATGAATGAGATTATTTCGGATGAGAGCAAGATGGATAGGAATACATTTTTCAAATATTTGGATGTTTTTGGATTTTATGAGATTTAACCAAGGAACTAAACTAAAGACCTATCCTAGGGGTCTCGGGAGCTGATCAACAGATTAGCCTTGCCGACGTTATACACCCAGAGACCACGTAGTTCGACTGACGTAGAATTGATTTAATGATGAGATCAATGGACAAATGGATTGCTAATTTATTGCGATGGACTTATAAAGGACTGACCTAGGGTGTCTCGGGGGATGATCAAAGATCATCCTTGGCTATGTTCAAGCTCAAAGATGATGTAATTTGACAAGATGACTCCACTTTTTGATTTTTTAAGATTTTTGATACATTTTGAATGTTTTTGGCCTTTTGATTTTTGGATGTTTTTGGATGTTTTGAAAGATTTAATGAATGTTTTAGATTTTGAGATTTTAAGAAAGATTGCAAAGATATACATGAATCTGATCCGATGCATGTAAAAGAACATGCCCCTAGCGTGATGCGGTAGTCTATTTCGATATAGGCAAGAAAAATTGACCTTAAGAATGTGCCAAGTAGTACTAGGGTGAAATATGATACAAACACAAGATCAAGCTATGATACAGATGCAAATGGATGATGGAAGGGTGCGATGGAATGTAATGGATAAATGAGTGATGTGGGGTCAATCACAGAGATCTTGGTGGATGGAGAGTGTTTTCTTTATACAAGGTGCCTATTTTCTAGGTTTTCACCAAGGTACTTGCCCAAAGCGCCACCGAAGTGGTTTTCACTAAAGGACAATTTTTTCTCTTTACTATTTTTCAATCCTTTTTCTATTTTTTTTGGATTTTTTATATTTTTTGCTTTTTTTGGTATTTTTGGTTTTACCCCTAAAAGATCAGGCATAATTTTTTTGAGATGAGAGATGTTCATGGGTTGTTGCAAAGGCTCACCTTTAGGCATTGATAGATGGTATTCTCTTGATTTATAGCTTATTATGATGATGAATGGTCCCAACTAGTTAGGCTCAAAATTGCCCTTGCTATCTGGATTTGGCATGTTCTTCTGATTTTCCTTCAGTACTAGCTCGCTAACTTGGAAGGTCTGCCTCCTGATTTTCTTGTTGTAGCTTCACTTTAGGTGGTTTTGATAGACTTGCAAGTGGTTTAAGGCATCCATATGCCACTCATCCAGTACCTCTAGCTCATTCAGTTGTGAGAGCTAGTATTCTTCATCTGTAATGAGATTCTGTAGTGATATTCTCAAGGACAAGATCTCAAACTCAATGGAGAGTATGGCTTCAGATCTATAGATCAGGGAGAAGGGGTTGGCATCTGTTGGTATGTGGATGCTTGTGCGGTAGGCCCATAAGGCATGATTCAATTGTAGATGCCAGTCACGACCAACGTCATTGATGATTTTCTTGAGGATCTTTAGGATGGTCTTATTGGTAGCTTTTGCTTGGCCATTTCCTTAGGGATAATAGAGAGTGGAAAAGTGATGTTGGATTTTGAACTTTTGGCATAGGTCGCAAACATCCTAATTTTTGAAAGGTGTCTCATTATCTGAGATAATGGCTTGAGGGACACCGTATAAACAAATAAGATAATTTAGGATGAACTTAGATATCTACTTTCCTATAATGTAGGTCATTAGAATGGCTTCCACCCACTTTGTAAAATACTCTATGGCGGTGATGATAAAATTATGGCCATTGGATGAGGTGGGAGTGTTTTTACCAATGAGATTGAGTCCCCACTGTGAAAAGGGCCAAGGTGTGATAATTGGGTTGAGCTCCTGAGCTGGTGCATGGATGAGGTCCCCATGCTGCTAACATTGCAAAGACCTTTTGACATAGTCATGTCCTTCTGTTTCCATTGTAGGCCAATAGTATCCTGACCTCAACAGTTTCTTGGCCAAGGTCATATCGCTCAAGTGTGAGCCACAAATTCCATTTTTTGATATTCAGGGTTATGTCAACGGGAAGGACTCCTATTCTTCGGTAGGTGTAAATATCATGGTACCAAGGATCACTAGGACCAATGATTTTGCACATGAATTTGGACTCTGGTACCTCGAATGCTAGTATGAGACGCTGCTCTACGAGGAATTCCTATTTTGGGACATTGTGTGGGATCTCTAGGAGTGATCTGATCATAGCCATTACATCCGCTTCATTGTTTTTTTCTCTAGGTAGTTGTTTAAAGGTGATATCAATGAAGGAATCCTTAAGGATTTCCACCAACTTCTTTTATGGGGTCAAATTGTCATCCTTTGTTTGATATTCATTATTTACCTGGTTTATTATGAGTTGTGAGTCTCTGTAGACCTTAAGAGCCATGATTTACCACTACATTGCAATCCTCAGCCCTATGACAAGAGCCTTATACTCCACGATGTTATTTGTGCACGCGAATGATAGCTTGTATGATTTAGGTATGCAATCCCCTTATGGAGTGATGAAGAATATTCCCACTCCTAACCCATGTTGTGTTTAGGATCCATCAAAATACATTTTCCAATGATTTTCTACACTAAGGTTGAATATTAATTCATCGGGGAACTCTGAAACAAGTGGATTCTCTACATAAACTAGTTCTTCTTCCAGTTGATCTATGAGTGCTTGTCCTTAGATAGCCTTGTGTTCTACATACTCAATGTCATGCTCTGTCAGGATCATAACCCACTTAGCCATTTGTCCTATGAGAGTTGCTTTAGAAAGTAGGTATTTGAGTGAGTCTATTTTTGCAATGATCTTGATCTAATGTGCTAGCATGTATTGTTCAAAATTTTGTGCTGAAAATACGACTACTAAGCAAGATTTCTCAATAGGTGTGTATTTTAACTCATGTCCCACCATGGTCTTGCTAATGTAGTAGATATCTCTCTCCTTCCCGATTTCATCGTGTTGTGCTAAGAGAGCACCAAGGGTTTCTACTATTGCTAATATGTATAAGATCAAGGGTTTGCCTTGAATTGGTGGCATAATGACTGGTGGTGTGAGAAAATAATCCTTGTTCTTGTTAAACTCTTGGTCACATTTCTCATCCCATTTGTATGCTACCCCTTGTGGAGTAGATGAGAATATGGGATTGCCTTGTTTGCTAGTTGTGCTATAAAATGACGAATGGATTGGAGTCTTCCTTGTAGGCCTCTTAGCTGCTTCAATGTCCTGGGTGCCTCCATTTTGAGGATTGCATTGAATTTGGTGGGATCTACCTTGATTCCTCTCATTGACATAATGCACCCCAGGAGCTTGGCTGATTGTACTCCAAAGACACACTTCTTTGGATTAAGTCAGACCTTGTACTTTTCTAGTCTATCAAAAATGGAGCTTAGGGATGATATTTAGTATGTCGTTTCTTTGATTTAGCCAGTATGTCATCCACATAATCTTCCATAGTCTTATGAATCATGTCATGAAAGATTAACATCATGGCCTTTTGATAGGTTTCTCCTACATTCTTTAACAAGAATGGCATCATAGTCCAGCAATATGTCCCCCACAAACAAGTGAAAGTTGTCTTTTGCTAGTCCTCTTTAGCTATCATGATCTGATTATATCTTGAGAACCCATCCATTAATGATAGCATCTCATGTCCTTCTGTCATATCCATGATCATGTCAATGTTTGGAAGTGGGAATTCATCCTTTGGACATGCTTTTAAAAGTCTCTGAATTTCGTGCGGATGCGGATTCCCCCAGTGGGATTTGAAATAGGTACAAGATTTGAGACCCACTTTGGATAGTCAATCAACTATATGAATCCTACATATAGGAGCTTTTTTAATTCCATTTTGACCGGTAGTGCTATCTAGGGATGAATTTTTCTCAGCTTTTGTCTCACAGGATTTTCTTCAGGATATACAACTAGGTGATGAACTACAACTTCTGGATCAAGCCCAAGCATATCAGCACAAGTCCATGCAAGTTTTTCCTTTCTTTCCTTTATGAAAACAACTAAGAGTTCATGTTCTTTTGTTAGAAGTGATTCAACATAGAATTTTATGTGTGGTAGTTCCTCTATTCCCATATTGACTGGATTGCACTATTCTGCCAGAACTGCTGACTTTTCCTGATGAATGGCACTGAGAGGAAGATTGAATCCTTCATCCTCTGGCACCTCAAAGAGGTTTTCACCATTGGATGCATCCTTTATTTTTACTATTTTTGAGTCAGAGAGTGCCACAGTGTGGTTTTCACTCAAAGACCTTGAGATTATTCTCAATTTTCTAGTTTTGCGACTGAAGTATTCAATCATTTCCCCGTAATAGGATTGAGTATCTAGTATGGTTTTGAACCCAAATTTATGGTATCCATATGGTACTATATCCCATAATCCCATGAATTCTGAGAGCACCTCATCATTTTTGAATGTTTCAAAAATTGGTGGTCCTCATTGGTTGTAATCGATGGGTTGGGGATAAACTAGGTTTATTGCATGGGTTTGATGGTTCGACTCAAAAGACAAGGTGTTGATAATTAATAGGGAGCAATCTTTGAAAAGCATAGAAAGTCAATTATGGGATCCTCGTCACTACTACATACATCGGTTATGTCAAAGGTAAAGTTATCTAAGGGTAGGCCTATAGATATTGGTAACTGAAGGGCGACTGCCGATAGCTGAGGGAGAGTCCTGACAATTTTAATCAGGGGAATTCTACCATGCATGATTACACTCAGAGGGGTACATCCAAGGCCAATATTTTTCATGCATTTTTCAACAATGATAGGTTCCAATCAACCATTGTTGTTCTTTCCTAGAATTTCATTCCTATTATATCCCACGCCCAACATTAATTGAAGTCCTTTGTTGGCATCATCCATAGGAAGGGCTAGTACAAGTCTTTCATCTTGATAGAGGAGACTGGATACATCTCTCTCATCCACCACTTCTTGGCCTAGATCCCCCAAACTCTTGAATCGAGAGGGATCCGCTCTAAAAGTTTGAGCTGTTGTATTGGCAGGCTGTGGCTATCCATGGGATATGGGGGATTGAGGTAACTCCCCTACCACAAAGGTTCCTTTCTTCATTTTGTATTCCCCACACCCGTTGTCTTGGATTATAATCTTGATTTTAGATATGTCAAGAATGGCCGGTTTCTTTGTCCTAGAAGTGGAGGCAATATTGGATGGGTCTATATATAGAGCTGAAGAGCCTTCATCGTGCTTCAGGACTTGGGGGATTTTATAGTACTTTGCTTCCAGGTTCTTCCAGTAAGCGAAGGGCTCAGGATCACCGTAGATTGTGACCTCTTGATTTTGGAATGAAAACTTGACGCACTGATGGAAGGGTTATGTAACTGCTTGCATCCCATGGATCCACGGAAACCCTAAGAGGATATTTTAAGGCAGGTCAAGGTCAAGAACCTGGCAGGTGGTTCCCATAATGGCTAGCCCTACTTGAATAGAGAGTTGGATAGTGCCTTGAGACACTCTTTCTTGGTTGTCATAAGCCCTGATTATGATGCCCTTTCCTTTTTCAATTTAATCCTTAAATAATCCCAAATTCTTTATGAGCTTGAGAGAACAGATGTTGAGGCCTGCACCCCCATCCACCAAGACCCTTTTGACTTTGTTTTTTGGAACCAGGACCTCAAGGTGGAGTGCATGATTGTGAGATGGCTGGGTGAGGAAGTCCTGATCAGAGAATGTGAGGAGATTTGGGGTGGTAATGTTTTCGACCATAGCTTGGAATTGTTCTGTATCAAGATTGGTAGAGATGGTAGATGAATTCAATGCTTCCTCAAGGATTTCTTTATGGGTGGATGAAATCTTCAGTAACTCCATGATGGAGATTTGAGTGGGGGTTCTTTTCAATTGGTCCAAGATATTGTAGCCATTAGGAGTGGATTTCAGATTTGAAGTGGATGCCCTAGGTGGTTGTGATGACCCAATAATGGTGACTTTTCCATCATGTGTGGTGACTCCACAATCAACTTTGGCTCCCTTGATATTAACAACAGTGACCAATTCGTGTAGGGATGCGACAAATTTATCATACACATGGTTCACATTAGCATACTTTTGTTTCCCTTTATTATTTCCTTGGTTATGGTCCGGCATCAGATTCATGTAGATCTTAAGATCTTGATTTCTTGCTGGTTGTTCCACGTTTATGATCTTGTCATCGATGAGGTCTTGGATTATATTTTTCAGCTTCATGCAATTGGTTGTTGTGTGCCCCTTTATTTTATGATAATCACAAAGGTAATTTTCATTGTACCATGGTGGTTTGACTTAGGTCTCTTGGTAATTATCATAGGTGGGGATTTTGATGAGGTTCTCATTTACTAATTTCTTCATGATGGATTCGACTAGTTCCCCAAGAGCTGTGAACTTTCTCTTGGGGGGATATTTTTTTGCAGAGGTGGCCCCCCTTGATTATTTAGATTGTTGATTTGATTATTGGGTGGTTGTTGTGATACCACATTGGTTTGCGTGTTGTTGCAATTTTTGGTCTTTGGTTGTTGATATGTTTGGGTTTTATGTTTCAGAGCACTGATTACGACTTTGGCATCGACCACTCCATCATTAGTGACATTCTTGTTTTTCGTCCATGTGCGAGGTTTTTCATTATAGCTGGTGGAAGGGTGATTGTATTGATGTTCTGGATATGTGGGTGTACCTCCTTGTACAACAAGGGCTCATTCGATGTTGAGCACTTTGGGGATCAATTGGTCATAAGTGGTAATGCACTACATTTTTAGATGGAATGCCAAGGTTTTCTCAAGATTGGAAATGATGGTGCAAATTTGTTGCTCTTTCGACATGGCCCACTTGCTTCGATTGGCCTTGGATCACCATAATTGTAGGAAGGAAGCAAATGATTCCCCCTGTCCTTGCTTGAGCACAAATAGTTCCTCTAGACTAACATCCATGCCAATGTTGAATGCATAATTATTTACGAATGCATCAATGATTTCTTGGAATGTTCTGATGCCAATAGGCAATCGAGAAAACCACTCCATGGTAGGGCCACCCAAGCTTTGAGGAAATAGCCACATTAGATATGTATCATTATATGCGACTTCCATATAATGTACCTAGAATTCCCTGATGTGGTCCTCAAGATCTCCCAACCCATGATATTTGTCAAATTTGGGGATTTCAAAACCCTTTGGGAATAGTACCATTTCTAGGCTCCTGTCAAAAGGATAAGGACATAAATTTCTTGGTGTCGTTATTTTTCCTGATTGGAGATCGGACACTTGCTGCAAGAGAAATTTGATTTGTGTTGTCACATCATCTTGTAGATCAAGAGGTGGAGTGAATGCGTTTTGAGGTGGTTGAGGTGTTTGATTGACAGGTAGAGTGTGGGTGGGAGTTTGTTGCAAGCTTTGCTGTGTGAGTAAGGCTTGCTGATATGCTGGATTTTTTGTTGTGCCAAAAATTCTTGTTGTTGGTCTTATTTTTGTTGTTCCAAAAAATCTTATTGTTGGGATTTCTGTTGAGCTGCCTATTGTTGCACTTGATATTGTTGTAGGGATTGTTGGTATGCTTGTTGCTGAGATGCTTGCAATTGTGCCTGGTATTGAGCTTGCGCTTGCATTTGTTGAGATTGATATTGGGCTTGAGCTTGAGCCTATGCTTGTTGGGCTGATTGTGTGGCTGGGGCAGCCTATGCTGCTCGTGCATCTTGGGTGACTTGTTGTTGTTGTAGTAAAGTTTGGGCTTGGGAAAATTGTTGCTCTTTTTGTGCTACTAATTTCACTTGCGTTTGTTGAGTAGCTAGTTGTGCAGCTTGTTGATTTTTGATTTTCTAAAGTTCCTTTTGATAGGCGGCTCGTTGAGCTTCTTGCAACATGATACTAAATGAGTTTTCCATGTTGAGTTTTGGAAGTGGTGGTGGTGGATTGGGAATAGTGTTGGCTATTGTGATAAGAGGGACCGCTATAATGATAATTGGGGTTTGGGTGGTGGATGGTGTGATTGAGATGCTTGGTCCATGGGAGACCATGTTTTGAGTTACTTGGGGAATGGTAAATGATGTGTTGATTGTGAATTTTTCTTGAATGGTTGCCATCTATTGTTATGATATCGATGGCAAGATGAGAGGATTTGGTATGATGTTTTGATTTATGATGGGGGGTTGTTCGGATTTTGGTGACTGATGGCAGGTAAAAGGGGAAGGCCTAACCCAAGGGGTGGTGCAGATGTTAATGGCAAAGGTGGAATAGGTGGAAAGATGGGTGGTGCATTCCCTTGAAGAGATGACAATGATGATGAGGATCATGAAATGTGAGCAAAAAAAATAGATGTAATGGATTCAATGGGATGGATTGGCCCAATATGGTGTTTACATCCAAATCTTGGTTATTCACAAGGGGATGTGCTTGAAGTGCATGAAGAAATGAGCTTCCCTTGTTGACAATTGGTGGAGTTGGAGCAATGGATGATGTGATTTGTGGGATGCTTTGATATGGAGGTGTAGGTGGGATTGGAGGAAAGATCCTAAGAGGTTTCTCCACAAGGTTCCTTATGTCATAATCGGAGGGGAGTTTAGCTCCTTCTTTTGCCAACTCAAGCATGTATTAGGAGGGATTGAGCCTCATCATGGCATTGAAAATTCTATGAGTCTCAGGATTTTGCACCATTTCAAGGATTTCATCTTGTGTCATCCCCAAGATATTGTCGGTGATGTCCTCTACATGAACCTCCTCTTGAGGATTTTGTGATGGTAGAGGAAGATTGCTTAGGGGATTGGTTGACCCAATGGGATTTATTTCAGGAGTGGTTTGGCTTAGGTCACTCTAAGTTTATGTTTATTTGTTGATTTCCATGTTCTTCTTGTGTTGTTACCTAGTTTTCACCATAAAGTAGGGATCAATTTTCAAGAATGTGTGAGATGAACATCTAATTATTTAGATTGATCTAAATTTAGGTACAAAAAAGAGAAGAACTAGGATGATTAATGATAAAAGTGTGATGATGAGACAAATGGAAGATGGGTGATGTGGATGATTGAACTCTTTAAGAAATCTTGAAGGAGATACTAGAATTTAGGAATTTATTTGATTTGATTTGATTGTGACCTTGGCTTATTGGATTTTGATTTGGATAGTGAACTCATAAACTCTAAGAGGTTAGATGTTGTCCTAGAGTATACTTTTACACAAGATGATAATTTGGCCAAGTGTGTAAAGAAGGATTCATCTATACACCCTTAGTCAAACAAGATGATTTTGATTTGATTTACCCTATTTTGGATAATGAACTTATAAACATCAAGATGTTGTATGTTATCAAGAGGTAGACTTGTTCGAAAGGATTGATAATTTGATCAAATATGTGGATAAGGATTCATCTACACACATTTAATCAAACAAGATGATTTGGATTTGCCAAAAGTCTAGCATGGAAGAGTTTTTTTTTCAAGATTTCTAAGAGTTGTTGATGAGATGATTTTGATTGATGTTTGAGGGATGAATGAGAATGATGACTTTGATCCTAGATTAGACCTAAATAAAACTCCTTTCTACAAGACCTTAGTATTGAATAACATGCTTGGTACTCCCTATGTGAGAAAAGAAAACTTTTGAAAGAGACTTGGATTTTGTTGACAATAAAACTCATAAAAATTCAGATTGTTCTTTGATGCATGTTTGTAAAAGTTGAAAGTCAATATTTCTCTGAATTCATAAAGCATAGACAAACGTTTCTTATGAGATTTTTGACTAAGACCTTTGGATTTTAGTTTTTGGATTTTGATTTTTTGAGCAATCATTTGGAAGAACACATTCATGGGGTTCAATTGTTTCTTAGCTTTGTTTAACAACTTTCTTTTATCACAAATAATTCTTGATTATCTTTTCAAACTAGATGTCTAATCTCCTAACTTCTTCTCATCCTACAAAGTCCATTATGTGAGGAATCAAGGAAATTAAAGGCAAAAGTTTCCTAATGTTGACTTTAGTGAGAAAAAATTATGATATAAATCCGAATACTTAGAAGCCTGTAAGGATGGAATCCCTAGGGCAAGCAAGAGCACTTGGATTTGTCAAAGGTATTTGTTCCTCCCAAAGGGTTTGTAATTTTGAAGACTTCGTGAATGTTTGTTTTTCAAGAATTTTAGCTCCAAGCAAAGTATTTTGATCTCAAAGAATGTACACAACCCTATGGATGAAATGAGGCAATATTTGTTGATTTCCCACTTGGATAAATCCAACTACGCCTACTCTTAGCGGATGATTAGATGCTTGAACACATAGGCTCCCCCTTACAGTGCACTCACTTCTCAGGTCAACCAAGCATCAATACCCATGAAACTCCCATGGCATACTTCTCATCTCTACAAAGAGCCATAAAAATGTGGGATGTCTTCAGAACAATCGTTCTTGCATCAACAAATAGATAGGGATTTTGGATTTTACACAATGTTGGTTTTTAATCAAGGAAATCGTTCAGAAAGCCACACGAGAGGAAAGATAAACTCATAGAAAGAGTATCACCTGCTTGTCCATAAGAGTTCCTGGAATGATGGGATTTCCCCTACATTCAAATTTATATACCGGTTAGGAGAAGCTTGGCGTTTAGCTCGTTACGGGTTTGAGTCGTTCCCTTGGGGTGAGTACTTTTTCCCACCAAGGCAGGCTCTCTAAGGGTGAACAAGAGCGACAAAGTGTATTTGTAGTTTGACCACCTAAGGCACTTAGGTGGGAGCACACACAATACATTTTCTTCACACTCACAAAGTTTGTTCAATTTTAAGAATCCGAATTGAAGTATGGAGGTAATCACTCATACAACCTAATATCACAAAAAGACTTTTGGTTCTCAAGATCGCAATGAAGCACAAGAGAAGTGCATATGTATTTTTTGAATGATATTAATTTGGATAAGGGATTACAAAATAAAGAGTGCACATTTTCATTTTAACCACAAAGCAATGATATGAATTCTTTTTAAGCACCAATTTTGAAGTGTGAGATTTGTTTGTTCATATATTAAGCCCAAAAAAAAATCTAGTGAGTTTCCCTATGATTCTTTTTAACCCTTTGTTTTGTTCTTTTTAAGCCCAAACAAAATTTAGTAAATCCTATAAGCAAGAATATAGAAAATCCTCAGAAGAGGGATTATAATTTATCCCCAAAGTGTTTAAAAACACTTGATACAATGAGCTAATGATAGCATGAAGAACGCTTGGTCTTCATTTCCTTCCTTCACTTTGATCAAGCCAACCTACAAAAAATAGGTTAATACTGCAAAACAAAGACTAAAAACTAGTGAGAAGTCAAAGATAACCAAAATGAAAAAAAACACATGCTCAAAATATACTAGAATCTACCTTTTATCCAACTACAATGATGCAATCCACGGGTGCGACACAATTTGAGAAAGTCAATGACGCAATATAGAACTGCTGATGACTAAGAGCAGTGCTTTGCACAAAGACAGTGACCGTGATTGCGGCGCTGTTTTGCAAGAGACACTGCTTGGAATTTGTAAACCCAGTGATGTAGTTTAATTTTTTTTTTTTTTTGGGTAGGAAGACTCCAGTGGTGCAGTTTTGAGTTTGTAGCAGCATGATACTGCGTTGTTGGACTAATAGCAGTGGAGTTTCCTATAGACACAAAAATATTCAAAAAAATACATAATTTTTGGACATACGTGATGAATTTCTCTAGATCTACCCTCCTTCTAGCGCCAAAATATGAATGGATATCTTAGACCTGCACCAAAGTGATAAAACAATACAATGTTAGTTAAGAAACACCTAAAATACACATTCCCCATGAAATTCATTCAAATGTCAAGAACAAGAAATGGAGTAAAGTAATCAAATGAAGCTATCAAATCCTATTAAAAAATACTCAAACCCTCAATCCCATGGGGAATTGGTGCCATTTTGATGTGGAAAATGGCCCTTTCCTAACTCCTTTATGCAATGTGATGAAGATTGGAAGCTCCTTTATGCAATGTGATGATAATCTTGATAAATTTGAAATAAAACTATGAAATTTGAACATAATGGATGAAATTGTGAGTGAAATTAAGTATAGTAGACTTGCTTGGATTGTGGATGCCCAATTCAATAGGAGAAGCCCTCTATTTATAGAAGAAAATGATGGAAGGAGAGATAAAATGGATGAATGTGGGATAAAATACCAACAAATGAGATAAGGCCACTTGTCCACATGTGATTGGAGGAGGAATGAACACATTTTAATGAATGTGCAAATAAATGCAATTAGGTGGAATTTGAAATTTGTGAAATGACAAGTTGGAGGGAGAGGAGAAATGGAGTAAATGCCACATGGCTCAAGGAAAAGGACATGTAAGAGGCCTTTAATGCCTTGTTGGATGTACTCATCCCTTTTTGAGGGATTTTCAAATTTGAAGAATATTCCCTTTTGATGCCAAGTTGAGGGAAAATAGATGAATTAATAAATCAATTAAATTGATTTATTGGTGCAAGTTGCAAAATCTAGAGGATTGAAGTGATTAGGATTAGGATTAATCATGATTTGATTAATTTAGGTAGAAATTAGATGATTTGACAATTTTGACTTAGATTTTAGGATTTAAATAAATCAAAGTTGAGAGGAATAATGATTTTAGATTTAATTAAATAAAGATTGATTTATTTAATCAAAAGAGGGTGATGTTAGATTAAATGAAATAAAGATCAATTTAGAAGAGATGACTTTAGAGAGTAATTAAATAAGGTGCATTATTTAACTACCAAAGGGGTTATTAAATTAAATGAATAAAAAATGATTTATTTAGTTAATAGAAGCAAATGACTTAATCAGATAAATTTAATTTATTTAATTAAGAGAGGAAATATGATAAATTTAATCAAATAAAGATCATTCAATTAAATTTACTAGTAAACGGGATTATTCGGGAAGAAGTGATGTTAGTAAAATCAGGATCAGATGTGTAAGATCAATTTGTATTATTTTCATTTCTACAAACACAATCTCTTCTATCTCTTTTCTTTTCTCAGTGGGCAGTGAGTTCACTTGGATAGTGATTCCACCTTTAGTGAGCACTTCTGTAATATACTATATCTAGTTATAATATATTGTGAGCTAATCCTCATCATAGTTTTCCCATTTTGGGTTTTCCATGTAAAAATATTAGTGTTCATCTGTTATGTGATGTTGTTGGATGTTTTCACACTTTTCTTTTATTATTTGAAATGGAATATACTATAAGTATTGGATGTCTAAATGTTTGAGTGGTTTAAAAGAATATTGATTCACCACCCCTCCCATATTCCAGGTGTTCAACAATTTTTTCTTATTTTTCCAATGATATTATTAACAAATGTAATTTGAAATTTTTTTAAATTTTTTTATTCTTAGATTTATTAATTAGGAAAAGTAAGAAGGTAAATTAAAAAGAACATAAAAAATATGTAAAGGTGAAAAGCTAATGAAGGATTTTCACTTCTATAAATTCTTTAGTCTAAATTAAAAAAAATATTTTCTTTATAACAACTCTAGTCAATAACAAGCAATTATTTTTATGACAACTCTTCCCTTAAGAAATGATTGGAAACTTATGAAGTCATAAATGAATCAAGTGGCTCTTAATTTTATAAGATCTACATGGGCCAATTTTTTCTAATGCTAAGAACTCAAACATCTTTTTAAATATACCTCTCTCTCTATCTTTGTGTGTGTATGCATATCTCTCTTTGAACATTTATATCCTATGTAAGCAAATTTTTTATTGAACATGTTTGGCATTAACCAATATTTAGTTTCTATCATACCATAATAGTTAATTGTTATTGTGTTGTTAGAATAAGTGAACTAATTAAGAGGTAAACTAACACACCAATGAGACATTAGATTGAAAGAAAACTAATTAGAAAATACAAATGCAAACTCTAAATAACATCAACTCCTTCAAATTCATCCGATTGTCCTTTATCTCCAAGGATTTGATTAAAGTTACTAGCTCTCAGTTGTGTAAGTAGCAACTTGTTGAAATGACAACTTAGGAGAATGAGATTGATTGAAAATGCATGTGTATTGCTAATGATTTAAGCTATGAAATTGAACTTGAAATGCTAAAATGCTATGATATTGCTAGAATGATGATATGCTAATTCGAATGCAACTATAGTAACTGCGTATGAAATCTACTTATGAGAAGGCTGTATTTATAGATTTTCGAAGGCAAGAATCTAGTTGGCGGAGATCAACAGTTGAAATTCAAACCTGTCAAGATGAACAATGAGAGATTAAGAAGTTGAGAGAAAGGTGGAAGGTTGAGAGGAAAGTGGAAGAATGTTTTCAACCCACAATACCATCCTCATTCAAAAATGGAAACAAATTGCCATTTGTCACCTCATTTATGAAAATTGGTTGAAAATTGAAGATAATTGCTAATTAAATAAATAAATTTATCTAATTACATGTGACAATGAATTTAGAAGCTTCCACAATTAAATAATTACTATTTAATTATGTGTGAGAAGTGAAAAAAATGAGTAATTAAATATTTTACAATATTTAATTAAATGTGAGATAAGGAAAGTTTCTAATTAAATATTTAGAATATTTAATTAAATGTGAAATGAAGAATTTAGAAAGTGTCTAATTGAATATTATAAATATTTAATTAAATGTGGTATGAGAGAATATCATTTAAATTTAAAATTTAAACTTGTGATAATTAATATAAATAAATTGGGAAATCTATTTAATTAATTAAGAGGAAAATATCAATAATTAAATAAACTTATTTATTTAATTAAACTAGAAAAATTGGAAAAATGAACAATATAAATAAATAATTAAATTTATTTATATGTAGATGACTTAAGAATATTAATTAAATAATTCATATTTAATTAATTAACAAGTTTGATTAACAGTGACCATTTTTAGATGTGTACATTTTTCCCCTCTTTGAAGTGATGTGTTTCATGCATTGGTTCAAAGAATTTTCCCCTGAATTTGGAAATTACCGATGGTATATGCCCCCTCGAGAGATAAATCACGTGATGACGAGGATGATTCGAAAGAATTTAATTGATTTTCGGAGAGAAATTGGTGATTTAGCTCTCGAAATAGCGCTCTGTATAGTAAAAATAAGAATAATTTCCCACTTTTACCCCCTTAAAAGGTGAACAAGGTGAAAATTCATTGTCATTTGAACAACAACTTGTAGTAATTTTCAGAGCTCTGAGAGATAAAAAATGAGATGGCGATCCATTATGAGTGCCACAGATTCGAGCAAGCCCGCCGGTATCAAAGACCAGCTGCATTGGACCTCTGGTAAGTTGACTTGATCCTCCTTGCAATTTTTTTGATTGATTTTTACGTATTTTTCAATTTTTTAAATTTTAAATGTTATGTTTTAGTGCATGCAAGCCATAGTTTGGCGCATTCATTAGATAGAATCGTGCATCCAAAGTAGCGCATAGATGTAGAACAGTTACGCATAGGTGGATTTGTGCATAGGATAGATTAAATAGCGCATACAGAAAAGCTAGCCGCAGTTAATGCTAGATTAGCACATAGGCTATTTTAGTGCATTGATGAAATAATGTAGCGCATTTGCATGATAAAATCACGCACAGGTGATTTAGCTTATCCGTAGTCTATCTTAGCGCATAAACTAGATAGAATCGCGCATAGGTGAAGTGATGCATTGCACCGCTATTTTAGCGCATCCATGGATGAAAGTCATGCATACATGATTTAGCGCATTGAATGACTATTTTAGCACATCCATGAAATGTTACTGAATTTGAATCTTTGATGAAAAATTGATATGTACTTGATGATTGTTGCTAGATTAGACAACTGATTATATGCTGTTGAATAACATCAAGATAGATTAGCCTGATTTGATAAATTTATCTTCGTGCTTGAAGAACAAATAGTATAGATGGTTGATAAATTTTCTTTCCTGCTTGTAAGACAAATAGTAGAGATGATAGATTTTCTTTCCCGATTGAAAGACAAATAGATAGATATTGAGTCGATTGACTGCTAATTTTTTTTCCATGTGATATGAAAAACAAATAGTAGAAATGATTGATAAATTTTCTTTCGTGATTGAAAAACAAATATATTAGGATTTATTTGCCTTCCTGCTTAAAGAATAAATAAGATTTTGAGCTGATTACTGATGTTGATATGATTGATGAACCTGCTTGATGTGCTGATTTAATTAGATGATTTTGAGTATTCTTTGCTGATTGATTTGCATGATTGCTTGTAATGTTATAAAGGAGGAATTTAATCTCCTCTAGATTAGAGAGAGATTTCCCTGCACATGGGAGATGATTCCTCAATTGTCCCAAGTGGATTTAGAGGTGATATACTAGTGTGGGTTTGAGTCCACTGTTGAGGATCCCGCAGTATAGGATCAACAAAGCACTATTGACTGCGCTAGCTAAGAGGTGGCATAGTGAGCATAACACCTTTCATCTGCCCACAGGAGAGATTACCATGACTCCAGAAGATGTATACAGGATTCTGGGTATTCTTGTAGTTGATGAGCTTGTGATCTATGATCATAAGGAGATTGGAGGGACTGATGCGCTGAGATGAGTCTTTCAGGATCCTCATGCCGGTGGGTATGAGATTGCCTGAAAGGACATGGTGGAGAGGTATGCCCAATTTCCTTCGGTGTTAGTAGGGTTCATCGGTGGTTTCCTTTGTCTTGATCGCAGGTCAAAGGGACTATCAGCTGGCTGGGGTAGGATTCTGGAGGACATGCTTCTCCATCGGACTAGATACGCATGGGAATCATGTATGCTTGCCCATCTATATCATGATCTTCATCAGGTCATGTATTTAGGTGGGAAGAGTCTCTCCTGTGGAGTTACTTTGTTATAGATATGGACATGGGAGAATTTTTTTATTACTCACCCCATTGTTCAGAGAGATCACCCACTTGGTTTCCCATACATTTTTGCCTACACAGATCCCCTTGTCTAGCTGATGCTGGGAAAGTTAGATTACTAATGAAACATGCTAGATGATTTGGATACAGTCATCTGGAGACCGTATTTGTATTGTGATCCATGGGAGGTGGATGATATAGAGTTACCTTACCGCATGAGATCAAGATACTTGATTGGGTGGACTCCATTTATCATTGAGTGGTTCTTGGGGATGAGGGTCCTGAGACAGTATGGATTAGTACAGATGATTCCATAGGGTGTGGCACACTATGCCAGGCGGTGAGAGGATGTCCCAGAGTGGGGTCCATTTGTAAAGATCAAGGCTGCCAGAGTAGAGTATCTAGATCTGTAGCCAGACTATTGGGCTATACATCCAGAGGTTACCGATGCAGGGATGACAGATGAGTACACAACATACTTCTACGCACATCCCTTTCCGAGATTTACCAGTCCAGAGGAGCCTACTCTATTATTGGGAGGACCAGCGATACAACAAGCATGATGACAACTATAGGCATAGGCAACAACAGGGCAGCCATAGGGTCAGGCACAGGCACAGTTACCACCAGAGGCAAGGGGATAGGCAGGATAGGTGGAGGATATAGGTGGGGTAGCTATGGATGTGGATGAGGAGGATGAGGAGATGGAAGAGGAGGAGTTAGATGGTTTGGAAGATAGTGGCGATGATGGGGATGACAAAGGTAGTGGGAGTGGAGGGAAAAGGTTTTTCTTTGATATACCATTCAGTACGAGGCCTCAAACATTGAGAGTGGTGGATTAGCCAAGTACTTCATCTCCACGGGTTACTATCAGGGCTCCTACATAGGGATAGATGGATACCCTGTAGGCAGAGGTTCAGACTCTTTGGAGTTAGTTAGCACAAGCCCAGGTGACTATCAACCAGTTATAGGCATAGATTGCACAACCACCACCTCCTAGCCCACAGGTAGCTTAGCTCACAAAAGAGTGAGACAACTTTCAGGAGAGATTCATATAGGCTGAGGGGGTAGCTGAGAGACTCATGAAATTAGTTGAGAGCACTTCTATTGGAGAGGTTGTGGCAGAGGGATTGGAGATTGCTCAGGAGGCTGAGTATTACAGGATGAGATACTTTGAGGCAATATCACACGAGAGGAGGATTTCTTTCACACAGTCAGGTACTCGGTCTTAAAATCATTCATGCAACCATACCAGGAGTGCTACCAAGAGTATGGGTCAACCAGTTAGATGAGAGATCAGAGTGTCTAGGAGCAGAGATCCAACAAGACCTACTGCCTCGGGAGACAGTAGCAGCCATGTGCCCCGGCCAGATGCCTCTCAGTGATGAGTGTCTTGACACATTTATTCATTGTATTTTATATATCTTGTTGAAACATTTGATATCATTGTACCTCTGGACATTTGTTTTGATGAGATTTATGATATGCAGTGGTGATTCGATTATGCATGTGTTATGGATTTATGTATGCGTTTTATTTCTATATGCTATGTTGTGTATAATTTTTATGATGATGATGCAAATGATGCTGATTTTATTTTATGTATGATGATGCAATGATGATATGATGTAATATGTGTTACGATTAAATGATTCCTAACATGATGATATATGATTCAATCTAAATGATTTTCTGTTATGATGTATATAATGAATGAAATGAATGCTAGATGTAAGATGCAATGATGTAATGGTATAATGATTTTAATGAGATGATATGTCCTAAAATGATATGCACATGATATGAAAATGATATGATGTATACTAAATGGATAATGATCAATATGAATGAGACCTAAATGAAAATGATTTGAATGGGATAATGTGATGAGATATAAATGAGATGAATATTTAATGAGTGATATGCACATGATATGAAAATGGGATATATATGAACTAAATGAATAATGATCATAATGATGATAATAATGATAATGATATGAATAATGATGATAATGATGATGAATTAAACAGATGCGATCTTTGTATCAATGTAGATTTATGTAAGATGATGTGGAATGGATCTAAATGCAAATTTTAGAAAATGATATAATATGAGATAAATGATCAATGCATAATATGATGAAAATGGTACGATGTTTAAAGATGGATAATGATCATGATAAACTAAAATGAAATCAAATAATGATAATGAAAATTAATGCAATGAATGATAATGATAACTTAAATGAATAGCCATGATGAAATGATATGTAATGCATGACAATGCAATGGAATGCCACAAATGTCCAAATGTACTCAATTGTTGTTTGAAAAGATATATGAAAAATTTTCCAACCTTCAAAAATCTACCTTAGACAGCCTCCAAAATGAAAATCTAAATGAATTATGTAGTCCTAGAATGTAGTAATGAACCATTCTCCTGTTTGTCATTTCCATGTTGCGCTTGATTTTCATCATTGAGCCTTTTGATATGTTGAAAGTTAGTACAAGCATCAAAGGGTATGTTAGCACCAATGATGACCTGAGTACTGCTTTCATGATGTTTGATATAACAAGTTAATACAAGCATCGGGATATAATTGAACCAAGATGACCTGAGTATTGTTTGCATAAACAGGAAAAAGTTAACCATTTTCCTATGCAAATTCCGAAATGTCATCAATGATACATTGTAGAGCATGTCCCATGACAAATTTTCACAATACTAATGATTAGCTTATAGACATCAAGCCAAGAAAAATCATACTTCTTCCTTGTGATTCTAGTGTAGTACATCATTGAATCACTCCAAAGATATGATGTCATCAAATATCAAAATAACAATGCAAATTATGCTTTAAGTTTGTCATTCATTTTATTCAGATTAAGATTATCCAATTTGTTTCAGTTTTTTGTCAAAACAGTCATGTAGACTCAGTTTAATTGGACAAGTTTGTTGTTTCTGATATTCTGATTCTTGACACATGTTGCTAATTTGCCTACTAGAAAGCTCCAAGAAGCAAAATTTCCCCCTAGTGACCTTGTACTCCGACTCCTACTAGACACAACTACTGCTAAGGATAACCCTAATCATCAAGCCATGATGAAATTCTTGTCGTATGATGTGAATGTGATGACGAGGCATATATGTAATGCTGATGAAAGGTGGATATGCAAAATGTATCCCAATAGATGAGAGAGCCCAAACAAAATCACAAACAATGCCTATTTTCCAGGTTTTCACCATTTGTTTGTATTGCACTTTTTCCTAATTTTATGATTTTTTTGTTGTTACCAAGACACCTGTTTGCCAGGTTTTCATCAAGGCAATGATATTTTTCCTTTTTTTTTTTTTTGTATATTTGCTCTTTTTGATTTTTTGTTTTTTTTCAGGACTTTTATAATGTTTTTGATATTTTTCAGGCATAAAACTTCTTCAAGTGAATCTTGTTGGTCGGATCTTCAAACATGCCCCCTTTTGATGTTGACAACTGATATGCCCCCGATCCATATGCAACAATGATAATGAATGAACCCATCCAATTAGGTTCGAACTTGCCTTTCTTCTCTCGATCCTGCTGATTACGAGGGTTTTCTTTGAGAACCAAGTCACCCACTTGAAAAGTTCATGGTTTGACTCTGTGATTGTAGCTACAAGACATAGTTTGTTGATATCCTTTGAAATGATTAACTGTAGTCTGATGCCTTTCATCAAGCAGTTCTAGCTCTTGCAACCTCGATACTCTATAGTCTTCATCATTGATTAACCCCTTTAGTGATACTCGAAGTGAGGGAATCTCAACTTCTAGTGGTAGAATAACTTTTGCTCCATAAACCAAAGCATAAGGAGTAGCACCTATTGGTGTGTGAATAATTTTTATGTATACCCACAATGCTGGATTTAATTGGACATGCCAATCACAACCTAATTCATTCACTGTTTTCTTCAAAATCTTCAAAATTATTTTGTTTGAAGCTTCAACTTGACTATTCCCTTGTGGATAGTAAGGTGTAGAGACACTGTGTTGGATGCGAAATCTTTTACATAGTTCATCAACATCCTAATTTTTAAAGGGTCTTCCATTGTTTGTGACAATGGAGTTGGGAATACCATATAAACAGATGATATAGTTCAAAATGAATGAAGGGATT
This sequence comes from Sequoiadendron giganteum, assembly GCA_007115665.2. Taxonomy (NCBI): domain Eukaryota; kingdom Viridiplantae; phylum Streptophyta; class Pinopsida; order Cupressales; family Cupressaceae; genus Sequoiadendron; species Sequoiadendron giganteum. The sequence goes on from CM021103.1 coordinate 211,748,773, forward strand.
TGTTTGCGAGTAACAGTTGTTAGGGGAACAAATTCAATCCATTTGGTGAAATACTCTGTAGCTGTGATGATGAATTTGTGTCCATTTGAAGATGATGGGTGTATCTTGCCAACCAGGTCCAATCCCCGCTGAGCGAAAGGCCATGTTATGGTAAAGGTTTGTAACTCCTGAGCAGGAGCATGAATGAGATTCCCATGAATCTGATATTTTTCACATTTATTCACAAAGATGAATGATTCCTTCTCCATGGTCGGCCAGTAGTAACCCAATCTAACAAGTTTATTTGCTAAGGTTAGTCCACTTGAGTGTGTCCCACAAATGCTACCATGTACCTCTTGTAAGGCCTTTTCTGATTCATCGTGTTTGAGACATCTAAGGAGGGTACCATCTAGACCATGCTGATATAAGACGCAAAAAATTAAGGTGTAATGGGAGGATTGATGGATGAAATTCCTTTTTTGATTTCTAGATAAGTCTAAAGGTAAAATTGTATCCTTTAGGTAAGTGTAGATTTGGCCATACAAGGGAGAATCATAATTGGTTAAATGGAAAATGATTTGAGTTTTTGGATTGTCATAGGTGGGAGAAAACAATTGTTCCACCAAGAAATTGTATCATGTTTAATTCTCTGATAACTTGAGTAGAGAGGCAATTGTAGCCATAACATCTGCTGCTTTGTTATCAATACGTGGAATTTGTATGAACTTGATATCAAAAAATTATTTCTTGAAATTGTCCACCATACTTTTGTAAGGTATCAACTTGTCATCCTTAGTGTGATATTCGTCATTGATTTGATTTATAACAAGTTATGAATCACCAAAAACTTGAAGTTCTGTGATTTTCCAGTCTACTGCAATTCTCATGCCAATTAATAGTGCCTCATACTTAGCTATGTTATTTGTGCAAGGGAATATTAGCTGATAAGATTTTGGAATTGTATGTCCTTGAGGTGTAATAAAAATAACCCCTGCTCCTGAGCCATGTTGAGTGTAGGAACCATCAAAGTAGAGCACCCATGACTTCTTAATAGCTGTTGTGAATACATCGACATCAAGAAAATCAATGTGTATTGGGTGTTCTGCTAGCATTGGTGCTTCTGCTAACTAATTTGCGATCACCTATCCCTTTATAGATTTCTGATCCACATAATGATTGTCAAACTCACTCAGGATCATGACCCATTTAGCCAACTTGTCAGTTAAGGTTGCCTTACTAAGAAGATATTTGAGTGGATCAATCTTAGCCACAAGCTTTATTGTATGAGCTATAATATAGTGTTGTAAATTTTGAGAAGTGAATACTACTACTAAGCAAAATTTTTCAATGAAGGTGTAATTTAGCTCATGACTTGTCAAAGTTCGACTGATGTAATAGATTGCTTGCTCCTTTCCTGAGTTGTCTTCCTGTGCCAATACTGCTCCTAGGGACACTTCCATGGCATAAATATACAATATGAGTGGTACACCTTGCACTGGTGGAATCAACAATGGTGGATTCATTAGGTACTGCTTTATCTGATCAAACACTGCTTCACATTTTTCTTCCCATTTAAATGGAACATTCTTGTGTAGGAGATGAGTAAATGGTAAAATTTTGTCTACTAGTTGGGAAATGAATCTTTGAATGGATTGTAACCGTTCCTGCAAAGAGCATAGATGACTAATATTCTTTGGTGGTGGCATATCAATAATTTCTTGTACCTTAGCTGGATCCACCTCAATTCCTTTTTCTGATACAATATAACCCAACAACTTTCCAGATTTCACTCCAAAGACACATTTCTTTGGATTAAGTCTCACTTTGAATTGTTCCATTCTTTTGAAAATTTTAGATAGGATAGCTATGTGTCCTTCCCTGGTGTTAGATTTGGCGAGGAGATCATCAACGTAATCCTCCATGAATGTATGCATCATATCATGAAAAATCATTGTCATTGCCCGTTGGTATGTAGCTCCTACATTCTTCAACCCAAATGGCATTACGTTCCAACAATAAGTACCCCAAGGACATGTGAACGCTATTTTATCCTGATCCTTTGGTGTAATATTTATCTAGTTGTATCCTAAAAATCCATCCATTAATGAGTACATTGCATGTCCAACAGTCAAATAAACAATCATATCTATGTTTGGTAGAGGGAAATCATCCTCAGGACATGCTTTGTTCAAATCTCTAAAATCTGTACAAATTCTAATCCTTTCATCTAGTTTTGAAATAGGTAGGATATTGGAGATCCATTCGGCATAGTGAATAGACCAAATGAATCCAACATCTAAAAGATTCTTTAACTCCTTTTTAACCAACAATGTAAAATGTGGATGCATTTTTTTGAGTTTCTGCTTCACAGGTTTTTCCCCCGACATAATAGATAGATGATGCATGATGAGATCTGGATCTAATCTAGGAATATTTGTGTAGGACCATGCGAAACTTATTTGATTGTTCTTGAGAAATTATTTGAATCTTGGTATTTCCTCCTCTGTTAGAGATGTAACAAGTTGTAAGATTTTGGGCTGTTCCATAATACCTATATTGAGTGCCTCCATTGGTTCTATTAGAATAGAAGACCTTTCCTAGTAATGTTCCGGGAGAGTGTCAAATTTCCCATCCTCCAGTGCCTTTGAAAGGTTTTCACTATTGGATACGCTTTTTATTTTTCTCTTTTCTTGATCTAATACTGCCTTTGTTAGGTTTTGACCATTAGATCTTTCTTTTATGTTATTTATTTTATAGCTGAGAAAATTGACACTTTCCTGTCAAAAACTGTGATCTTGTGATTCCTTGGTGGAACTTGTTTTCAGTTGAGATGAACAAAGGAAGTTTATGATGGTTTCGTCATTTCAAAAAGTTGGGATATCAATTGGTGCGATTTGTTCCCAATCGATGAGTTTGGGATGAACCAAAGGAAATGGATCACTAGGATGAGTAAGGTCACTGACCGTTAGAGTCATGATGCTATTATTAACGTCGTCATGGGAAAGGTCTAGTATGGTATCCTCATGTGGATGATCTGTCTCACTTTGAATCGAATTGATCTCACTTGAATCATGGTTTCTTTGTAGAATGTAATCAAGAGGAGGTCTTGAGCTTTCTCCTTGTAAGAATGTGGGTGTAAATTTGTGTATGACATCCACCCTTTTATCCATCAAGAATGTCTCATCAGAGACATCATCCCATTCATATTCATTGGAGTCAGTGTCAGAATTGTTTGCTTGAATTCTTAGGATTGTTTCAGCTAACTCCTCATTAGACATTCTTTGTACAACTTCTTCCTTTGTATCTTCACCATATCCTAACCCAGTCTTATCCTTTGGGTGCATTGTTTTTAGGTGGATAGGTTCAACAATACCCTCTTTTATTTTACCTATAGGGCCATTTCCTTCATAACCCGTTTGCTGCATGATTGCATAACCTTTTCCATATTGCTCTGTGGGTAGCTGATTCTTCTTCATCTTTATAGAGCTAATCAAGGATAGATCTATCTTCCATTTCATTTTATTTGATAAATACCCCATTAAACTTGGTGATGGGAACTAAAGCTGAGGCTAAAGCTATTGTAGCTTGTTGTATAGATGTTGATGGTTGACCATGGGATCTTGGAGATATGGGTAGATTAGAGAGACATAAGGAATATTCCCCCACCCCATTATCTTTCAATTTTAGGTTGGTGCCAAAATTACTTATCATTTCTCTTGCTTGTTCATTGTATTTGGAGGTAGGGATGGCCAAATCCTCTCTATTATGTGGGATGAGTGTGTCATGAGTTGCTCTTAGGTTAGAACAAGTTTGACTACTAATGTGATAAGAAGGTATTGTTACTTCCTGTCCATCATATGGAAACTTCAAGCATTGATGATAAGTAGATAGAACATCTTGCATGTCATGGATCCATGGATGACCCAAGAGTAGTTATAGGATAGATCCTGATCTAGAACCTGACAAAAGGTATTTTTCACAACAGATCCCACTCTGATTGGTAGCATGATGAGGCCTTTGGAAGCTCTTTCCTCATCATCGTATGCCTTTATTGTAATTTTCCTTCATGGATCTATAGATTCTTCTGAATATCCCAAAGCAAGGACCAAATTCAAAGTATAAATGTTTAATCTGGCTCCCCTATCTATTAGGACACGTTTAATTCAGGCTTTGTGAACCATAACCTCTAGGTAGAGTGATGAATTATGCGGATGGGTCATGGATGATTCATCCTTCTCAATAAAGGATAAAAATATGGATGATGACAAGTGTCCCACCATGGCTTGAAATTTATTGATATCCAGATTAGAAGTGACAGTTGTATCAACAAGTTCCTTTTCTAGAATGTCCTTATGTGCAGGTGACAACTTTAAGAGCTCCAAGATAGAAATTTGGGCTGATGTTTTTTGTAGTTGATCAACCAAATTGTTTTGACTTGGAGAGGGAATTTACGCTTTAGATGAGCTTCCTTTTACAATGATTTTGGCTTGTCCCCTTGTCGTAGCATTGACCTCTCGATATTCTTGCTTACCTTTAATTCTTATAGCATTGATTTGCTGATCGTCTATGTAAATATGATTGATAATGGTGTTGTGGACATAATTAACATTCTTGCCCTTGTCACCCAAAGATTTCCCCTTTTGATAATTGGGGAGAGGATCCCTGAATGCCTGATGGTCATCATTAGCATTATGTCCTTCAACAATGATGGTACGGTTATCAATCAAATCCTGAACAACATTCTTTAACCCTTGGGAATTATTTGTCTTATGACCTTTACACCTATGATAATCATAAAAGTGTGAGTCATTCCATGATGGTGGTTTAACTCAAGGCTAATAATCTCTTTGTGGTGGCAATTTAATAGCATTTTGATTCAACAGTTCTTTAAGAATGGATTCCAAAGACTGGCCCAAGGGAGTAAAACTCTGTCAATTTGAAAAATATGAAGATCTGGGCATATTTGAATTTTGATTATTGCCAAAATTATTTCCACGATTATTGGTCACATTCCCTTGATTGGAAATATTGCCTTGGGTACTAGAATTTCCAACATTATTGCTACATTGGACACCTGATACATTAAGGATGGTAGGCTTCACATTCACGTTGTTAGCATCTACTACCCCATCATTCACAACATTTTTATTTCGAGTCCAAAATCATGACTTGTCATTGTTGTTACTATTGTTTTTGTTGTTGTACAAATTTGAACCTTCTTTATCGATTTTTAGAACACCATGCTTGACCAAGGAACCTTCAATAGTAATCAAGTTTCTAATCAAGTTTTCAAATGATTGAGGATAGTGAAGGTTTAGTCTATAGCTCATCTCTTGATTCAAACTATCGATAAAGATCTCCATCTTCTCTGTTCTAGGAACAGGACAACAGTATCGTGCAAACACCCTTCTCCACCTTTGTAAAAATGTGGTGAAAGATTCCCCTACCTTTTGTTTCACCTTACACACATCAAGCATGGTTATCTGGTGTTGGATGTTGTAGGAGTATTGTGATATAAATTTATTTATGATGGGGGGAGTGATCTTTGAAATCCACTCCATGGATTTTCCACCCAGACTTCGTGGAAACAATTGCATTAAGAAGGTATCTTCATGAGAAAATTCTAAGCTCATATTTCAAAAATCCCTTACATGTTCAATGGGGTCCATTTTCCCATTATACCTATCAAATTTAGGGATTTCGCAATGTTTTGGAAAAGGAATCATTTGAAGACTCCTATTAAATGGATAAGGACATATATCATCCAAAACATACTTCTTTGTTGCACCCCCTTGGATTTCTTTCATTTGCATTTGTAATGCTTTTAACTGTTGAGTAAGAGCATTAAAATCATTAGGAGGAGTTTTAGGATTCTCTTTAATCCCTTCTATATCAAAATCGGCAAGTAAATTAGCTCCTTGATTAGCTAATGAAAGGAAATATCTTTCCTTGTTTTGTTTTAAAATCCTTTCCATAAGAGTATGTAATTGGGGATCCTATTCTACTTCATGGAGCTTTCTTCTGTTATCTCTTCAGTATTTGAATTATGAAAGGGATTCTCCTCCCTATCACTATTATCACCCATTTTTCTTATTGTACTTTCCCTTTCGTCTCTTTCTATGTGTTTTCAAGATCTTGTGACAACAGGCATAAGCTTTTGCCAAATTTCTACTAACTTTGATCAAAAGAATGAAATAGTGCAATTTTGATAGATATGAAAGTCAGGACAAAATGAAGATTCTATGACTTGAGAGATTTCTAATCTTTATCTTGTGATTCCATGATTGAAAGGATGGAAATCCTGTTTACAGGAATTAAACCAAAGATAAAAAATAAAGATGATTTTTCACTTTGTGAGGTTTGATTGTAGCTTTATAAAAAGAAGGATTTGTGATAAATGTCTAATGTGATTGAGTTCTCTATTGCATAAATTGATTAGGACGAGTAGAGTATACAATTGCAGGTTGGGGAATGTAAGAGGAACGAATACACTGATTGTGATTGTGCCTTTGAGAAAGGGCTCTTCTTTGAAAGAATGCTTGCGAGTATAAAGGTTCTACAACATAATCATCAGTGAAACCTCTAACAAAGTTGTGATATCGGTGAATAAAGGTCCTATGTTCAAGCAAGACCTTTTGACTTTGGTATAAAAATTTTCTCTTTTTCAATAACTTCTTATAATTGAGAGATTTCTTTGGCTTTCTAATATTCCTCTCTAGGGACTTCTTGGAAAAAGTTGCAGAATTCCAAACCCCGAGCATAGAAAAAGACTAGACTGAGATGAATGATTTCTGAATGTTAGAAAATTACCCAGGCTCGAAACATAGATGCGCTGAAATAGAGCATAGATATGCCAAAATAGAGCACAGATGCACTGAAACAAAGCACAAATGCACTAAAATAGAGCACAAATGCACTGAAACAGAGGACAGATGCACCAAAAAAGAGCACAGATGCACCGAAACAGAGCATAGATGCATCGAGATAGACTAGGGATGTGCTAAACTTACCAATTATTATTTTGAGACAGACATGTTTTGACAGTTTGATATTTTCGGATGATCTTAATCTGATTTAAATGTGACAAACATGACATTCAATAGCAGACAGTTGTTTTGTTAATCCTAAAATCTAAACAAAGAGTGTATGTTCTTGAGATTTTCACAAGTATTGAACAAGATAAGCATTTCAAATAAACTCACTCTTAGTTTTTCAAATAGGTCATCATAGGAATCACAACCCACAGCTTAAAATCATGTCAACTCACACAGCTGTGTCACCCCCTAGAGGGCGCCCATGTTTTTGTCATTTCCAAGTGCGTACTCAAGGTTAGATTTCTTGATCCCTTGAGCAAACAATCCATGGCAATTATATGGTGAGTGTCTTGGGGGTAGATTCTTCCCTCCCCTTGCACTATGATTGAAATGATGTTTGGATACTGACACGACTGACTTTCTACACTATGGTTTGTAGTAAAGGTTTCCATTCGGTGTGGCAATAGATAAACTCCCTCAGGAGACCTCCCAATCTTTAGAACAAAGATTTTGGGGATGGTATCTTTCTCACTTCCATTGAATATAGGTTTCCCCAAAATTCACTTTTGATTATAGTGGGTCAGAAAACCTGGCTTTGGTTGTTCCCACTTAGGTCGTTCCTGTAGGGTGAGTACTTTTTCCCACTATGACAGGCCTTCTCAAGGATGTAATAAAGCATGAATTTGCATAAAATGAAATAGGTAAGTCTGGTGTTCTGATCACTTAGTAAAGAGGAGAGCATATACCTATTACCCAACAATCACAACAAACAAGTGGTTCAATTTTAAATCCAAATGACAGTTTTCTATGCTAAGTGAAGATTTTGCTTCACAACAAACATTGGATTCATTTTAAATAGCATAAAAATAGAGTTTGGTGACTATTCTAGGATTGATAAATTCTAGATTTTAAATTTCTATCCTAGGATTGCTTCATTTTATTTTAAAAACCGAATTGAGAAACTCTGTCCGCGGATGGCATCAGAATCAAGATTTGCTTTTACAACCACTGTATGCACTAAAACAGGCCACCAATGCGCCAAAATAGTTAACACATGCGCTAAATGATCAAATAGGGATGTGTGAAAATAGGTCATCTATGTGCTAAAATAGTCCATGGATGCGCTAAAACAGTCTATGGATGTGTTGAAACAGTTCGTGGATGTGTTGAAACAGTTCGGGGATGCACTAAATAGAGGGCTGTATGCGCTAAAGCGCAACTCCAATCCATCACCTATCAGAAAACTCTGCAATAAAAATATTAAAAATAGGGGGATGCCCCACGGTGGGCGCAAAAATGTGTTGTTAGAATAAGTGAACTAATTAAGAGGTAAACCAACACACCAATGAGACATTAGATTGAAAGAAAACTAATTAGAAAATACAAATGCAAACTCTAAATGACAACAACTCCTTCAAATTCATCCCATTGTCCTCTATCTCCAAGGATTTTATTAAAGTTATTGGCTCTCAGTTGTGTAAGCATCAGCTTGTTGAAATGACAACTTAGGAGAATGAGATTGATTGAAAATGCATGTGTATTGCTAATGATTTAAGCTATGAAATTAAACTTGAAATGTAAAATGCTATGATATTGCTAGAATGCTAATATGCTAATTCAAATGCAACTATAGTAACTGCGTATGAAATCTACTTATGAGAAGGTTGTATTTATAGATTTTCAAAGGCAAAAATCTAGTTGGCGGAGATCAACGGTTGAAATTCAAACCTGTCAAGATGAACGGTGAGAGATTAAGAAGTTGAGAGAAAGGTGGAAGGTTGAGAGGAAAGTGGAAGAATGTTTTCAACCCACAAAACCATCCTCATTCAAAATTGGAAACAAATTGCCATTTGTGACCTCATTGTCAAAATTTGTTGAAAATTGAAGATAATTGCTAATTAATTAAATAAATTTATCTAATTACATGTGACAATGAATTTAGAAGCTTCCACAATTAAATAATTACTATTTAATTATGTGTGAGAAGTGAAAAAGATGAGTAATTAAATATTTTACAATATTTAATTAAATGTGAGATGAGGAAAGTTTCTATTTAAATATTTAGAATATTTAATTAAATGTGAAATGAAGAATTTAGAAAGTGTATAATTAAATATTAGAAATATTTAATTAAATGTGGTATGAGAGAATATCATTTAAATTTAAAATTTAAACTTGTGATAATTAATATAAATAAATTGTGAAATCTATTTAATTAATTAAGAGGAAGATATCAATAATTAAATAAACTTATTTATTTAATTAAACTAGAAGAATTGGAAAAATGAACAATATAAATAAATAATTAAATTTATTTATATGTAGATGACTTAAGAATATTAATTAAATAATTCATATTTAATTAATTAACAGGTTTGATTAACCGTGACCATTTTTAGATGTGTACAGTTATATATATCTAAAAAATAATAGCATGCATTCGATAAAAATACATATTTTTTTATAAGAATATTAATTCTAGTTTATAGATATTAATAACACGCTAGAAAATTCCATTTTAGATTTCATTAGAATACTAAAATTTTGTCGATTAAGGAGACAATTAGTTTTACAACTAAATAATATGTTTATTTACATATCCATAACATTCTTTGACTATCTCAATTATTATTTAACTAGTCAAGCTTTAATTATTGTTTTATCTTAAATTGATTATTTTGAATTCAAGTGCTAAAGTACTTCATATATTGCAATACATATTGTATAGGAAATCCGAATAACAAATACACATATTGTGTATGACAAGGTGGATGCAACATAAACTACCTACAAATGGTTATTTCATATCAAACTTGTTATAAATCATATAATAATTGACCTTACCAAACAATGGTTGCCTCTTTTTTATCATGATTTCATGTGCTATTTTTCTTTGTTTTTCTATTAGTTGAAATGTGTATCCTCATTTTAATACTCATCTTAGTTAAGGATACTCCTCAATTCCTTATATTATTGATATGCAATGTATTACTCTTCTTCTATTTTTTTGCATAGGTCATTCTTAACTCCATATTTTGTCATAAAATATGAATATCCAACCTCTAATTTTGTAAATTCAAGAAAATAAAGCCATAGTAAAACTCACCTTAATATGTCCCAATGAAATTGTCAACTTGAACTAGAGAATCCAAAGAGAAAATTGATGCATTGCTAAAAAAATCAAGTTCTCAAGATTGTAGGGAGGAAAATGAACTAAGTTAATAGCTAAAGGAAAATTTCAAAAAAATGAGATATATTATAGAGTGAAGTAGATATAGAGGTGTTAGAAGATGTCCATTGGTTCATTATGTTGCAAAAATTAGGGACCCTAAATCTAAGCAATGTTGATGGTTTGGAACATTTGATATAGTTGAAGAGGTTGCTAATGCTTATGATTAGTTGCTAGGTTCATGAAAAGAATCAGAGTAATTAATTTTTTTGACTATATCACTTCTAAGGCATGCAATTTATTTGAATAGGCTATTCTATCATCTTGCAAAGTGGAGTCTAGTTCTAAAGTAGACCCACTTTTGGTTCAAGCTACCAATATAATGCAAGATCCACTATTTGATTATATGTACATGAATTCAACAAATCTAATATAGAAAAATGATAATTTTCTCAAAAGTAATTGCAAGAATTTACAAGACTCTATGTTTGTTTTTACAAATGATAGCAATAGTAAGAATGGTGTTACAACTATAAATAGTTGGAAGAATCGATATTTGGAAATTTCTAATATAAAAGCTAATATCTCTTCTTCATTTTCTGCCAAGTATCTTAATTATAGAGACCCTTATTGAAATATAAATTCTAATAGTTGCATTAGACCAAGCTCCCTTTCATGTTACCATATATCATCCAATATTACCCATCAAGCTTCTTCTACTTTAACCAAACCTAACAATATAATTCCTATCTTCCATCCTTCTAAATCCACTTTTCGTAACCACATTGAGAGTGATTTCCTTTCTTAGGTATTTGAAAATCCTATTTGCATAATGTCATATGACATTTATGACCCATTTGTATCAAATGTATTTAGTTTCAAAGTGAAAGAAGTGGCTATAAAAAATGTTTATCCATCTATGGGTTTATTGGATCAAGTAATCTACAAATACTTTCTAGACTCAAACCTCATCAATGCTAATGAAGGTGATGGAAAGAAAATTGTGTATCATACTAGACACTTTGTGTATGTTTAATACTACTACTTCTCTATGCAGTGCTAATATTGTTACATCTAAATTGTCAACTACAAATATAGAGAACTTAATAAATAAGCACAAATTTTGAGTGTCTATACATGAACCAAATCATTGGTATGAAATTCAAAACTAGCTTTTCTTTGCATATTTTGATCTATAGAAACTAGGTATAATAATTCTACATAACAATAGATTATGTAATTGGATATTCAAATTTTTTTGGTATTGTTATAAAAAACAATTTACTAATAATTTTCTTTGAGGATATTTCTATAGATGATCGTAAAATTATTGCTAGTTCTATTGAGCCTTCTCCTCTATGGTTTGAAGATAACAACCTCTTCAAAAAGATGAACATACTTGATTTTGATTCAGAGATGGAGGACGTGCCTAAGATTGCCCAGGTGGACACTGGGAATTCCACTAAAACCCCCCATAATTTTGATTATTTTTCACCAAGGAACCTCCTAATTCCCTTGCCACAAAATAACAACATCGTGAGATTTGTTCACAAACTGCAGTGAAGGTGGAGAAACTAAAGAATAAATTGGAGGAAATGGAGAAAAGTATCAATTTTATCATGAAGTTTGATGCCAAAATTATGCACAAATTTACCACCACCCTCTTGGTCCTTTAGGATATGGAGCTGAAGAAAAATGTGGAAACTACTAATAATCTAGAAAAGTTTGAGGATTGTATAAGTTCCTCTTTGAGCACTCTCTAGTTTGCATCAAAACTACAAAACCAAAATTCAAAATAATAAAATATTTTAAGAGAAAGTGTTACTCTAATTTTAATTTTAATTTATTTATTATTTTCTTGTAGTTCAAGTTTCTCGTGTATGAAAATTATAGAAGTTATAATTATAGATCTAATCAAAGGTTAACTTAGACATTTTTTGTCAAATCCTAGGGTGTAGAGTCTGTATACCATGTGTTGAATTTTAAGAATAATGATATAGGCAAACCTTGCATGGTTTCTTATTCCCCTAGAATGAGTCTTCACTATTATGATGACTAGTGGGTTATAATTCTTTGCTACTAAAGGAGAACCTGACCTTAACATTGTTCCAAATTAGCTTAGATAAGTGGCATAGTTGGTTGAGGGCTTTGGGTTTGTCCTATATAGGTCTTGATATCATTTCCCTCCACCTGGATTTACCTTAGTTGTTGACCAATTTGAGCCTTGTCCTCAAACTTTGAGGGATTAGTCTCACCCTAGATCACCCCTCTCAGTACCCCAACTTGGCATAATAAGCCCGAGGAAATGTCTGGTGGGTCACAGGTGGTAGCACTTAAAAATTTCCTTCATTTATAGTGATTGATAACCCTTTAGTTGGTGACAGAACCTTGGTTTAGACCTTGTGGTGGCTAGTTGGCTTGAAACTTTTGGCATTAAATTTTTTCAATCCAGGGCTTTTCATGAAAATATGGTTGGTAGAAGTTTTTGATAAATCGTAAGGATCATGCATGCTCAATTTCATGGCTTTTGAACAATTTTTGAGGCAAATTTTTATGTGTTGCTATTTTGAACAGGTCTGAGGGGTCTTGTAAGAAGTTTCAGGTAGCTCAATTTTGGAAATGACCTAGGTGTTATTTTATCCTCAAATGCCTACAAATCCATTTTTGTGGCCATTAGAGGTGTTTTGAGGCCTAAATTAAAAAAAAAATAGTGCCTTACTAGAGGGCCCATTTTAGAAAGGAGGTATAGATGTTTGTGCTCTTAGCATCAACTCCATCATTTGGCCTATGAAGAAATTAAAATTCCAAATTTCACTATGTTATAAGTTTGAAATTATTTAAAACATTTTATTTGTTTTAAATACATTTTAAGGCATGATTAATGGTTTTAAAAGCACATTATTTCTTATAAAGGTAAGTTGGACATAAAAAATATTATTTTAATGAGAATTTGATTTTTTTTCCCTTAATGAGCATTTTGTACAAGGGAAAGCAATCACCAAAAAGAGGCCCACAAAATTACGGATTAGGGTTTTTTCATTGGAAATGATGGCTATCCATGTGAGGAAGCTTGGGAGGAAGTTTTGGAACTAATACACTGATAGAAATTGCAGTTTCCACCTTTGAAAAGTGGCCAACAATAATCTTCATGCACCCACAACCTTTTTCATGCTTTTTGAAGCATTTTCAAATGCCCACCAACAATACAAACAACCCAACAATAATTTCAAATGCTTGAGAATTAATTTTAATGGTTTTTTGACCTTTTTTAGTTACTATCCAGGTTAAAATGACCTGCACAACCACAAAAATGACTCAAAAATCTATCCCAACATCCAAGCATCATTTTGGGTGAAGATTCAAATGTTTTTCATGTGTTATTCAAGTTAAATGTTACAACAATCATAATAACACCCTTCCATGGATATTTGAAAAAATGACACATGGTTAGAGGATCTATTTATTGAACACACAAAAGAACTGAGAGGGGGGGGGGGTGAATTAGTACTTAATAAATTCTTTCCATTCATCAACAATTAACCAATTAAATCAACACAAATAGAAGAGCACAAATGCATACAACCATAACACCACATTTACATGGAAAACCCTACAAGGGAAAAACCATGATGAACAAGCTACTTGGATCTACTATTAAAATCTAGCCTCATAAATAAAATAGACTTTACGATAGGTATTTATGGTCTTTAACCAGAGGAATTTCACTACTACCTACTAAATACAACTTTTACAATAGAGGTTCACAACCTCAACATACAATTGGAACATATCAGTACATTTGTTACCTTTGACTCACTACCTTTGAATTACATACATATGATTCAATAATCTCTATTTCCTACAACTCACTTCATTCAAAAAACTTTCTCATTTACAAGCACATAATCTTCTTCACAGTCTCACATACATTCACTTCTAATCTATCAAAACTGATTGTTGGCATATTTCATTATCAAAAGATATTCTATGGAAATATATTCGCATTGTCTATTCAAACCATTCACTACACACTCTCTTATCTTCTCAAAGTCATTTTTATCTTATTTATACCCTCCATAACATTTAAAAGGTTTTTTCATGTCGGCTTACAAACATGTAGTATAAGATATACAAGTATTACAAGTCGACTTAAAAAATTGTAGCAAAAGGAAACATTATGCAGTTCAAGCTAAAAGATATTCATGAACTATTCTTCATGAAACACACCCTCAAAATTAACACACACATCTAAACACTTGGAAAAAGCAACACATCTTGTCAAGTCGGCCCGACAAGCAAGCAAACTGAAAAACATCAAATCTAGACCAAGGCAGTACCAGAGAGACCAAGAAACTCCATGTGGAGCATTCCACCAAATTGATATAGCTTATAATTTATTTTTTGCAATCCTTTTATCATTCTAGATCAATTCTATTAGACACACATGGCAACTAAGAGGGGGGTGAATCGGTTATGCATAAAAAAACTTATTACATATTAGTATGAATGTAGACAAATGAAACAACACATCCAAAAAAACTCACAATAGAACACCAAATTCTTTACATGAAAAACACAGTGAGGATTAACTCACTATATGAAAACAAAAAATGATTACAAGAAGCTCACTACCAGAAGGGCTCACTGCCCAAAGGACTCACTATCCAAAAGGGCTCACTACCAAGGAAGATCACTTCTTTCAGATTACAAAGAAATAGTTACCAAGAGGTTCACTACCTCAAAGCAACTGGAGAAACCACCACAACCTCTCTTCACCATTCAAAACCTTTAGCTCACTACCTCCAACAACTTCTAACAAACTAAACTGTAGACATCTTCTACTCATTACTTCTGGTAGTCTTAGGTGTTCTTTATCATATTGAGATCTCAACACACTATCACATATCCATCATACCAAACTACAAAACTTTGCAAAATTTTGACCCTACATATATATCTTCCAGAACCTCAAATAACCTTCTCTAAGTTGGCATAAATGAAATGTATGCACCTAAAAAATGCAATCACCAAATAGGTCAATACCAAACACCTCCAGGGTGGAAAGAAGTGAAGGCAGACCACATCAAGAGTTAACCAAGATCCAAATATACATCGCCACACTACACCAGGCTTCCAAAAACCATAAGGCCCATATGAAAACATCACTAACACACCAAGTTGGACAAGCCGACATTAACACTATCAAGCAACCAAATTCACACTTCACTAAGGCCGAAACCATCCTACAGACCATGTAGCAACATTACACAACAACCTAGAATATTCCAACACCAAAATAATATTGAAAAACACTGGTGCAAACACATGAGATTGAGAATTCTATCATCTTGTGCAACCAGTCAAATTACCATTGAGATACAACTCATGAACCAAAATTGTAGAATAACTAAACACTAAACAAACCAAAGGAAGGTAGGTATAGGCAATACTAGCATGTTCCCAAATTTACAAGACAAGAACCTTTAGTGTGGAGAAGTGCAAATAAATTCCATTTCTTTAAGATATCCCTCTTCACAAGCCAAAGACATTCCAACACATTTTCAAACATATCTTCTATTGTTGCACAATCTAAAACTTGAAACTATGGATATAACATCTTCAAAGAATTTTGATCATCACATCCAAACCGTACAAGCACATCTTAAAGCATGAAGAAATGTAGAGCACAATACAAAACACATCCTTGTCACCTTGTACAACCTTAATGAATTTTTTGTCAAAAGCACTTGGAAACCAAGTAACCCTGTTGCATCTGCAATGCCTTCTCAATACCACAAATACCTTATCAACATATCCACACTAGAGGTTGACATCCATGAAAACACTGATGACAACATAGTGTAACTAATTCATGCTGGCGCAAACACTTCATACTTAAAAATAACGATTTTGAACATACTACTATACAGGAGAAGATCACATATACCATCTTGCAAAGCAACCATAGAGGCCAATAAGATTCCATCATGCATTATATAGTCTTTACATAGATTTGATCAAGTAATTGCTAACACAGATAATTTAGACACCAACATACCAACCTACCAGGTTGTCGAATCATAGACAACACACTTTTTTCTATAGAACCACCGATGGTGCACCAAAACATGTAAAAATTGGATTGAGTAGACATACCACCTTTAGAAACATAACTCCAAAACCACAAGGAAAATCAATGTGATGCGGTGAAGTGCAAAGACATACAATTCTTCCTTAACAATCATTTATTGTAAATTAATAATTTCATACTTTCATAACACTAGAACAATCTTCGGTAAAACTTATGCATGGAAATTTGGACTATGCATGCCTTTCATTTATGTAGAGCTACCCTTCAAACCGTAAGATCATATCTTCATCTGCTAAGGAATACAAAGTATTTGAAATAGGTCTTATGAGATTAGTCCTATGCCTTAGATAGTTTTGAACCTTATCAAGTAAGGAATTTTGACATCCAACCATGAAATTCAATTGATAAGATAATACTATATCATTTTGACATCCAGTCATGAATTATCCTATAACATAAGTGTGTATGGTATCAACAAAGGTTGACATCAATGAAAACACACTATCCATGTAACGCCTCGCCACGAAACCCTAGAGGAAGTTGCAATTAACTACTCAAACACACAATTTGTTTTGTTTAAGTACAATTAACATGCAAGTTCACTACCCATTTCCAACAACCTCTAAGCTTACGAGACTGAGATTACTTATTAACCCACAAACAATGTAAATGAATTGAATCCATAATATTTATTTACTTAAGAAATTAAGAACACATACATTCCATAAAAGATAAATTACATCAAACAATAAGAGTTATAATATGATTGCATATAACAATAATTTGATAAGAAGATTACATCTCTCATTCCCCGAATGAGGTAAATCCAATGAGCATGATTAAAAATTACAACTTTCCACCCCGATTACAAATGAGGGGTAATAAATTACAAGATTCAATTGAAATGAATATAAGCATGAAATGTAAGTGGATCCCATGAGCTCTCCAACTAGAAATCTCGTCAACATGAACAAGAAGAAAACCCAATGGAGTAAGGTGCACGTTCCACCCAACCAAGTGGTAGCCAAAGACCCACCCCCCGTGCTAGGAGATAGTAACAAGGATTCCTATACAAGACCATCTACCTCTAGACACAGGCTGACGCATACTGACTCATACTGACACAAACAATCACAGGTACAACACAAGTACAACTCTAACATGGTCACATTTCTTCCAGATATAAAACAAATCAGGTATGCTAAGGAAACCATACACCTAAAATCAAATACCAACTACTATCCTAGATAGAGTTCCATCACACAACTTAGACTGAGTTACCCACTGCGGATCTTTATAGGTCCCAGATATCCTGGAGACCTCAACTGACCCTCGACCCTCATACTTACTAACGCGGGATCAAATACCTCATAAAAACAAGGTAGTCAACCTTGGCCATTCTAGGCCCTTCCCACTCACCCCAAGCCTAAACAAGCACTCGAGATTATGAATGAGGCTAGAAATTATCTTTTTAGTGTGAAATACTACCTAAACTTCTAAGTACATTGTTTTAGTTATCACTTGATTAAAATACCTCTGAAGGTTACCCAATCTTACCTCTTATGGGCTCTGGCCCCTAACGAAAGCCACTCTTCTACTTGACAACACACATTCAAACCAATTACCAAGGGAACCCAAGTGAATAAAAAAAATAGATATTACAGCCACTCCAACTCAAGGAGGAAACATATACTGAAAATCACTCCAACATTAGAGGCAACAATTCACATAATCCACTCCTTCCAAAGGAGGCACAAATCATCCCTGTTCATGGAAATCGGGTAATTAACTGGATACAACTCTACGCACTACCCAAGGCAATACAAAGGTTGAATAACATAATACGAAAACCCCAACTAATTAAAAACCCCATCTGGAAGACTTATCAACGCTTCTAAACAATTTCCCCCAAAGCGAAAACATAAGAAATATACAATTAAAAAGGCAATTAAACAGAAATTAAATCTACTTTGGATTTCCTAAATCCACTTCCTTTAATAAAGTTCAATAGATTATTGCCATAATAAAACTAATTTAATAATGTCTCTTTCAGACAAAGGAAAAAATTTAAACCAAATATTTAATCCTTAATTTCTTGTAAATAATAATAAAATAAACATTTACTTCTTCAATTCAAAACATATCATTTTAAAATAACTACTTCTCCTTTGCAAAAAAAATCATTTTAAAATCAATTAATCTCGCTATTAAAACATATTACTTTTAAATCCAATATTTTTTCTTTCAAAATATATTATCTTAAAATAAATCCATTTATTCGACTATTGCATATTGAATTAAAAATTTCTCAATTACATTTAAAACATGATATTAGTCAAATCAACATTTTAATATATATATATATTAAAATTTATAATCTCAACTATATATATATATATATAAAACACACTGTGAAGATGAAATCACAGAATCGCAGGGTACTCGAAAGTGAGAGATGCGATCTTGTCCCCCTTCACCAATACACTCATCATAAACTAACAGTTCCATAATAATCAAATCTCATGTGCAATAAAAATGCTATAATAATCAACATTATTACACCAATTAAAGCATGTCAAATAAAGAATCAAATAAGATACATCACATCACAAATAGACTATCACTCTATAAATAGTGATCAAATCGCACACACATAATAAGGTATCTGAATATCTAGAAACACATCAAAGCAAACAAAGCAAACAAGGAGACACTGTCCAGTCCAGAAAGAAAAACAAAGGGGTATTACAATCCACACATTTTCCAACACTATTTTTTTATAGAGGTTTTCTTGTACTTTGTTTTTACTGGATGAATTTCTTAATCATACCTAGCTTCATTTAGAGTTTCTTGAGAAAATGAGGATGTTAAATTTGTTTCAAGTGGGAATGGGGATGTAGAAATTGCAAGTTAATTGAGACAAATTTGGTTGTAGGCCAAATGTAGCAAGAAATGGTATTCAATAAGGTATTTTCCAAAATGCCTAAATTAGCTATA
The DNA here is from genome assembly GCA_007115665.2 of Sequoiadendron giganteum. NCBI lineage: Eukaryota > Viridiplantae > Streptophyta > Pinopsida > Cupressales > Cupressaceae > Sequoiadendron > Sequoiadendron giganteum. Next base: position 211,768,043 of record CM021103.1, read on the forward strand.
GAAAAAGGGGCAGTTCTGAAAGGTAAAATGCTTAAGTAAAATCATTTTTTAACTCCTAGTAAGTTTGATAAATATTTGGAGATGAAAAGTTTCACTTAATAAGTTAAATGGAGTTGGTAAATGAGTTTTTATAAGAAGGTTAAAGTTATGCACAAGATTGAAAATAAATTGGGAAAATCAAACTTTAGTTATAAATAGAGTAGATGAGATGAAGATGAGGATATGGGTAAAGTGGCATAATCCAAAGGCCATTTTTAGTTGTAGATCAAGGGGTTCAAGTCTGCCAGGTCTCAATAAGAGATTCAATCTAAATTTTCTTTTCTTTAAAATGCAATCTCTTTTTCATTTATGAGGGTTCTAGGATTTTGGAAAAAGTTGTATTCTCAAGGAGCAATGTAAATTATTTCAATGAGAATAATGAGAATATTATTGTTGTAGATTGGATTGTTAAGTAGAGGTACATTGTTAGTCATTAGTTGATCTCATTCATATAAGGCGTTAATGACTGAATGACTATCAAAATATGTTTAGAATGTGGTGAAGGATGTGTACAAGCATAGTGACTTTATAGCTTTGGATAGGCACTAGTGCATCTTGAATGGCTTTCCCTCAATCTTAGAAATACATTTAAAATCTAAAATTAAATTTTTTTCTATAATATTTATTCTTAATTATTTTCATACTTCATACTTGGGTTTAAAGAAGATAAGGCATGAGACAATAATGTTTGTATTCAAAATCTCCTTATCCATTTGTATGAATTCATCTATTTTCTAGGTGCTATGTAATAAAACCTTAGTTGACATCCATGTTCAACACCATAGGGAAACCTACCTAGGTTTTGTAGAGCCTAAAGTGTAGAGGAGAAAATTTGAGATTATTCTCTCATTCATTGGCCAAATCTCTCTTTGAATCTAAGCATGAGATATGGAACACCTTTAGGGTTCAATGATATGTAGATTTAAGAACCAACAACAGGTTGGGACATGGGGACACCACCAAATTATCAAAAAAATTATTGTTTCAAATTGATTTCATCACTCATTATTTTTTTCTACAAACATGTCAAAGTTTCAAAATATACAAGATTATCCTTAGAAATCCTTTGTATATTAATAGCTAGTAGCAGAACCCAACAAATTAGTATAGCCTATATAATTTAAAAAATTATTATATTGTAGTCATGCTTTATCTTTGTCTTGATATCATGCTTATTTTGAGGCTCCTTAAAAATCTCATCTTAGAAGTTATACAACTTTTTTACATAAGAGGAACCATCAAAATTTTCACATTGTAATATCATATACACTTCCAATTTTGTGACCCCCACTTAACACCTCAAACCATACTTTTGTCAAGTCCCTTAGCCTTGGATATACTAATTCTCCAAATTCTTTAAATCTATCAACCAAGACAACTTTTGAATTTAAAATTGAAATCAATTATTATATTAATGTCTATCAATTTTTAATAAAGGCCATAAATCCAAGAAAATTGGGTGTTGCTAGAGGAGAACATCAAATGTCATAACTCATTAATTTCCTTGAGCTATTTTTAAATGTATTCAATCCTTAATACCTAATCGGTAATAGCTACATTAGATAAAACTAGATATAAATTTTACACATTTCATAAAAAAAGATGGGTAACTTATTCTTGGAAATGTAGGAAACTCAAGCTATAATAAATTTGGTTTAGATATTCCTTCATTAAATTCTCATTTTGAACTAGAAAAGTCAAAGTGTAAATGTAATTATTTTTAACACAATCAAAGTATCAAAATTTTGTAGAGATAAATTCAAATATGCCAACACCTAATTTTGATTCCTAAGAAATTAATATATATATACACCCAATAAAATTTAGAGGTTTTATGCAAAGTCCATAGAATTTTTATCTTAAAAAAATTAGACACACCAACTAAGAGGCATCAATCCACTGGAAAATCACAACTCTACAAATTCAATGCTAATATGCGAGATTTTGTATTTGTTTATGTAGAACTTATCATTGGCACATGTACAATTACAATTGTAGATAATTGAAAAAACTAAAATTTGGGAATCGTAATACAAATTCTAATATCTTTTATTTATTTTCTTCCAATTCTCAATTCTATCTAATCTATTACCAAAATGGAAATATATGCAAGTTTTCCACCATTACCTTTTACAAGTATTCAAAGAGCCTACTAACATAGCGCCAATTCATGTTCGAATTCCACAATACATAAATTCTACTACAAAAAATAGTTATGTGTCTACCAATTTATGACAATAACATGATAGTTTTGACTGATAACATGAGTGTTGACAACAATCAAACAATTCATGATGCAAAATTTCTAAGCACTATATCTTCAACTATGTAAATTTTGGTTTTAATGCATATTTGATAATATATATATATTTTTACAATATTATATTATTTTATAACACTCACTTCTCAAACCATATAGCAAAAGTATTAATATTTATTATTTGAAAATATAAATTCTAGTACTATCTAAGAACTTTAAAATATAATAAAATTTTATACAATAGAACAAATTTTCTTAGTGATTTCTAACAATTTGTTTGTTCTTCAAGTTTTTCAGTATAATTTTGTTCTTTCTAAAAAGTAAAAAGTAATGATCATACTACTTTGTATTTTGTTTCCATTTTAATAGTATATTTTCTTCATAGTTTCTACTTAACTTATACAATTGATTGTAACTTTTTTGCAACTTAAATTTATGTAACTTTGATTGCATATATAAATATGATCCATATGACTAATTAGGTCATTGTGTAGTTCAATTACTTATACCAAGTTAAAAATAAATGTACTGATATGAAAGCTACTTAGTATATTAAATAATTTAATAATATGAAATTAGACTAATCTTATAAAATGTTACAAATATCTCTAGGGTTTTCATAGTATTAAAATCTAGCTAAATGATAGTAGTAAATTAAAATAATTAAAATTTCAAAGATACTGTAATGAAAATATGAATTGTGTGTTACAAAAGGAGAAGAGGTAAGGAACTAAAAAACAACATATAAAATTACAATTAACAAAATACTAGTAAGCATTGTCCCCATATAGATCATAGTTACAACATCTCATTTGAATTTGACTAGTACAAAAATTAGGTTTCTATCAAATACATGAAGATATCAAAAGCACTACTAGAAATAAAAAAATACAAATGATAGATGTAGAGAATTATCAATTAAAAAATCAAAACTCAACCTTGCAACATTGATAATACATTAAAAAATAAAGGACTATTTAGAATAAAAAAATTTAAGTACAATGTTAGAGATTTCTTGTTCGACTCATTAGAACTCCTACTCAAATATCAGTACACATCAATTCAACAACGAAATAGAACTATTGATTAACTTCTTAAGTAGTCTTACAAAAGGTAAAAATAAATAAATTAATTCATACAACTATGAATTGGATACTCACACTCTATATGAATTGGATACTCACAAGATCTTAAACACATTTATGTAGAATGTGATTATCTACAAAACCAACTATAATTGACAAATATATTCGACTATGGGGAGATATATTTTTTATTTGTTGGCTATAAAAATAGCTAAATATACAAATGTGTCTTTGGTTGATGATAATATGGAAAAAGTACTTATAGTTCAACCAATCAATGCATGGAGAGTCATATTCTATCCTTTTCCATGATGCAAATCCTCGTAATGGACATTTTGAGCCACTTTTAAGTTCCCAAACACAAAATCTAAACTATGACCCACCAATAACATTTCAACAACTTAAATAATTGATTAAAAATAATAATCAAAATCAAATTGTCAAACTTATTAAAAGGAAAAAGCTAGAAAATATCAACACCACTTTAGTTCATAGAATAAAATTTAACAAATACATAATAATCAAACAATGATATCTGCAATGTCAAAAAGGAAGAATTCATTGTCACCAATAAAAAATTTTGAAAAAAATTTCAAGACACACCAAAATATACATGTGCAATTTGTCAAATATTATATTCTTACAAAAAACATTAGGATTTTCAAAGATAAAGACAAACAAACCTATTATTTATTAATACAATCTAATGATGCTATATTGATAAATTATTTTTGTCAAAAAAATCATACATCATTGAAGCAATCCATGCTTCCTAAGTATGCGAGACCACATAATATTCAAAATACAAAACCATTGAAGTATGTACAAATTCTATCAAAATTAGAAGAATGACTTGTTTCACTCATAATTTCATTTTCTTAAATTTGGGAACTAAAATACATAATATCTAAAACAAGATTAATTGGTTCTATTATTAATGTTCTAGTTAACATCAACATTATACAAAAAGCACTACCAAAACCTATTAATGACACATAAACAATTATTATTTCTCTTAAAAGACATTTATAATATAAAAATAAATTCCAACCAAATATTATCATGCAAGCTTTGTCTCAATTAAGAAAAATAATTCTATATAGAACGAAAAATGTTCAAATAAAAAATATTGGAAATAATATCTTGAAACCAATGATGAAAATGGAGACACCAATGAACTTAGTACAAGTGAAATTATTCAAACATTAGCATAAAATTGATTAAATTGTGTAAGAATTCTTTTGTTTGTTATCTTGTCAACCGAGCTTTGATCTTTAAGGTAATTGAGGGATATTTTCTCTTGGAGACTCCATCGTCTTGAGCATAGCGAATCCCCTCCTTTACATTTTTGGTGAACTTGACATGAACGAAATCATGTCAGATCTTTTTATTCAAAATTTTAATGCTTTTGAAAATCCATTTTTCAAACAAGATTTTGATATGTTGGATGATGCCCTTAATGATTTCTTAGAGGCATATCCTACTCAAAACTCCATTAAACAAATTTCTCCATTGAAATATTCTTCTTTACAAGTTGAAAAGTCTATAAATATAATCATAGTCTCTACTACCTCTCAAAGGTCTAAGAGATCGACCATTTATGTGACTCTAGCTAGTCCTTCTCCTAAAAGAATTCATTCTATTTGTGGGTTCCTGTTGAAAGTGATACACCAGAACTTTACATGAGATTCATGTAATTTGATGCTCCCTCTTATGGAGTAGTAGACCATACTTATAATAATAGAAGGAATCAATAACATGTTAATCAACCTACTTCTTTATCACCTTCTCAACTAAGACTTCCTTAAGCACCTAGACCTGCAATTAAGCAACCAGGTGAGTATGATCTTGTGGAGAAACTTTGTGTTACTCTCGCCAAGATCTAACTTTGGGGTTTTCTTTAGATTGCTTTGATTTACCAAGGTATGCTTTAGGAAGCCTTGAAAAATATAATTTTTCCTTCTTCTGCTAGGCTGATAAATGTTAATGCATTGATAGCGTTAGATGCATAGGATAATTGAGAGGGGGTGAATCATTTGTATACTTAAAACATTTAATCCCTCAATATATTTTCAAACCCTTATCAACCATTAAACCCTTACAATGCATTAGAAAAATGTAAACATATGAAATATTAATACAAACACATCCAAACACATAAGAACACCAAATTTACATGGAAAAACCAAGAAGAAAAAAAACATGGTGAGGATTAGCTCACATATATATGAATTACATCAAATATAATTAGGCTCACTGCCCAAAAAAAGAAGAAAGACTCATTTTTGGGTGGCTCAGTGCCAAGAATAAAGAAGATAGAAGAAGACTATTACAAAGAGATTCACTATCTTAAGGAAATAGGATAAATCTACCATTGAAACTTTATTCCATTCATAACCTTTGGCTCACTGCCTCTATCAACTTCAAGCACATTGAGAATGTAGACCCTTCTACTCACTACTTCATAGTCATAAGCATTAAGCTCACACTCAAATCACAACACTTAATAAAATTCACATCTTTCACACACCTTCTATAGATCCACACTCATCTCCAACAATTTACCTTGGTTATATACCATCCACAACCTAAATAGTCTCAATTAGGTCGACCTTAATGAAACATATGCGCCTAAAATGTGCAGCACCAAAATAGGTCAGAACCAAACACCTCAATGGTGGAAAGAAGTGAAGGAAGACCACAAAAATGGTTAACTAGGACCCAAATCCACAACACCACACTACACAATATATTTACATTCCATGAGGTACCTCCACAAATAGCGCTAACATGCTAGGTCAGCCAAACCTAAACTAACATTACAAGTGACCACATACATGCTTCTCCAAGTCACGTGGACCACACAAAAAAAATTCATAACATCCACACAACATCTCAAAAAATTCCAACATCATCATAATATTCTACAACTCTACCACAACCACCCGAAATTGAGAACACCATCATTTTGTGCAACTAGACACATTGCCATGAAACACAACTTACTAACCAACCTTGTAGAACACATCAACACCTAAAGCCTCAAGGGAAGGAAGTTAAAGAAATATAAGCACGTTCCCAAATCCATAAATCTTACTATAGAGAAATATAGAGCAATCTCATTTCTCCTAGACAACCTTCTACATAAATAGAAAAACTATCAAACACAACTTTCACTGCAAAACGATCCAAAAACTAAAACTCTGGACCTACCACCTATAAACACCTCTGATCATCATATTCAAACCAAACAAGAATATATTCAACCATGAATAAATGTGGAGCACAATACTAAACACACCTCTATTACACTACACACTCTTTTATTCAAATTTCTCAAAAGCACTTGGAAAACAAGTGAACTTACTGCAACTGCATTACAACCATACAATACATCAATGAAAACACCACAAAACCTTCTTATCAAACCCCAACACATTGATAATAGCACAAGCACTTGACAACACCGACCATCTTCATACTTTTGACATCAATGATCAACACCAACAATATTATGGTGACATCAATGACAATACCAACAACATACTTGCAACAATATCCCACTTTGTCATTGATGACAACACCAACTTTCTGAAAAACCATCAATAAAAAAAGCAACTATGCATCAAGCAACATTCCCCCTGACTGGGGCACCTTTCACTCTTCAAAATCTCTCCCCATATGGTCTTTAGACCATATTCTCTTCTACACTATGGTTTTTCAACCATTCTAACTCTCTCCCCCTTTTAAATCAATGAAAAAGGGCCATAGACTCAACCAAATATCTTTCGTCTGCTCTTTCACTCTTCTGCATTGAACTCTTTTTCTCTCCCCCTTTGACAACACTCAAAGGGAAACATCTGCACCTACACACATCATCTAGATAGAAATTTTATTTTTCTTTTTCCCTTTTGACATCTACATACATGACTTTGACACTACTTGTAACAATTTAACTCACTTTTTTACACTCTCCCCCTTAGGGGCATAAAATCTGCTCTATTTGATTGTAGCACTACTACATAATCCCCTTGAAAGGTAGCCTTCAACATCAATACAGGACCAAGAATGTATCTTGAATTCTCATCTGAATAGATGTGCCAACTTGTGCATCTAGTTGAAAGGAGGGGCAGTAACCCCTAGCTTCTGTTGAAAATACTCAAAAGTATCTTTAGGAAGAGCTTTTGCAAATATATCTACAACTTGATCCTTAGTAGTTACATACTCCAACTTCACTTCATTATTTGCAACCTTCTCTCTTAGAAAGTGATACTAGATAGAGATATATTTTTTATTTAATGCATTATTGGGTTCTTTGAGATATTGATAGCACTTGTATTATCACAAAAAATAGAATTAGGTTCATGATATGATACTTTGATATCCTTCAATTTTTGTTTCATCCAAAATTTTTTTGTACAACATGATTCTGCTGCAATATACTTTGCCTTTGCAGTAGATAATGACACTAAATCCTATTTCTTACTCAACCATGAAACCAATCTACTTCCAAGAAAGAATACATCACAACTTGTACTTATTATATCATCTATACATCCTACACAATCTACATCTGTGTATGCACTCAAAGAGAAGTCAATATCCTTTGGATACCACAAACCATAGTTTGGAGTTTGTTGGTATTTTTTACTGCAACCCACACGTATTTCCTAGAAGCTCCTATGCACTTGCCACATTCAATAATAAAAGTCTAGGAAAAGTATGGCCAACTTAACGAGAAAAGAAATGAGGCTAATTATCCTACACTTTAGACTCTATAAAATCTAGAAGGGTATTCCCCAAAATGTGCTCTTAACATACAATATTTAAACAATTCATTTGCACATAGGTAAGCAACATATAGATTCCCCAATTATTGTTAAAGGATGAAATCCTTCAAGAAACTAGCTATTCCTTGAAAAGACTTGGGTCCAATTAACAGAGAATCGCAAACTCAACTTAAAGTAAATTTATAGGAAATATTTGAATAAAATATCCTGAGGCCATAACACAAAACATGAGAGAATAAAACGTGATTAGAATTCCAGTGTCATATCCCAAAGCGCGGTGTCAAAAGAGAAAATTGAACTACAGGGAAAATTTCATCTCAAGCATCCATGATCTATATGAATCACATTACAATCCACATATCTATACCTGAATTTATCACTTCTTTATGAATCATATTATTAGCTTGCATGAACTTACTGATTAACTAAAGAATTTAACTAATCCTTTGAACCAGAGCTATGGCTAAAGGTAATTCATAGTAAATAACAAGTGAAGATCAATGAAAATCATCTTGGAATAATATTTCATTAATAATTCATGCAAAGTATCATAACAAGAGAGAAAATAAACTCAAAACTTTCACCTATTTAACATAAAAATTCTTAAGAACCCCATAATTGACCAAGTTCTCTTATTTGACTCAAAACCTTCTAAAACTTGGACTTACATACATTCATACTATCAGTATCACTAGACTCCTACTTCTCATATCTCAGATATTTCAATAGACCTCTCTCACGACCCAAAATTCCCTTTTATAAAACAAGGGAGAGAACAAGCCTCAGGCCGAAGAGTACACATGTCCATTTGTAATTGGACCACTAATTCCTAATTCAGTTACAATCCCAATGTCCGAGTTAATAACACAAGACAAGAATCATCATTAGTTGTTATGGAAGAAGAGAAAACCGCCCTCCAAAGGGCCGCTTGTTCACATTGTAGAAGGCATCTTTAACCATTTGCAACACTTTACTCCAGCTCAACACCTTATACTTGAATTTGAAAGGAGAATGCACATATTCCAATATAACCTCTGAGGCCAGACCTATACAATACATGACCAAGTTGCATTTCCTATAGAATAATCATATTTCAAATTCATCTATAAACAACTTTTTCCATAATTCAAAATCATCCTCAGATGGCCAATTAAAATCCATAACCTGATCAATCTTATCTCGATAAGGCGCATACTTCACCATCATAGATGTGCCCTTATTATCCAAAACCTCTAAGAAATTGATGACAAATGACAGTTTCTCCAATGTATTCTCCAGCATACCAATGTCAACATTCTTGCATATCTCATGGGTCTGAGCAATCATGATATTAGTCGCCTGATCCTTCCAAATCTGCAAAGGTTTTATCTCGTCTTGACTATGCAAAATGTGTGGCAAAGGAGTTAAATCCTATCCATCATATATAGTTTTGAACCCTTTGATCTTTAATTCCATAGGGGGAAAATACCCTTGAAAATTTTGCTCAACAACTCCCTTGAAAAATTGGTAGGTTGGAATAACCATAGGATATTTATCCCAATGTTTTTCTCCCACTACCATGAATTTCAATTTCTCAATCCTAGAGGTCCATCTATCAAGCAATGGGGTGGCGACCTCTCTATCTTTTGGGAACATCGTGAGTGCCTGTAACATTAGAGTATAATTTGAATGAACACTATTCAGTCTTCCCTTGACCTTCCTGCTTAAATGTTTCATTACAGTGTCCACAATCATTAAATTTCTCTTTCCTGCAGACTCCCAGATTTATTGCACCATCTCCTTATATTCCTCAACCTTTTGAATTAATTTCTCCCTAGAAAGTCCTTCTCCTAGGCTATTAGCCCTTTCAATTGCAATAGGTACTTGTCCCATGTTATATGAAACAATAGCTAAGGACTGTTCTTGTGAAGAAGGTTGAGATTGTTCAACCGGCGGGTCAGAGATAGTGCGGCTAGAACTAGCCTAACCTTGAGACCTCCATGTTTGCATTTTCTATTTTAACAAGGCCAACTCAGTTTCTAGTTCTACCACCTTTTGTTGACTCTTATTATATTCAATAATAAATTCATTATACTGGCCTCTAAGACTATCCCGATCCTTGGTCAGATCCTCAATACTTGCCCTTGTGAATTTGGTAACATTTACAACCATATCTGCAGCCTCTAATGTTGGGGTATCAACAACCCTTCTTATGACCAAATGACCACTAAAATTAGATGGTTCTGCAACAATTGGTTTCTTGGATTCAGTAGACAAAGACTAGATTGCCAAAGCATCCCACTCTTCACTAAAAGTTGACCCCTTGAGCGCTAGCATAGATTCTTCTTCAGTAGCAAGAAGTGGCTTATTAGCCCTTCTTATAGTATCAAACACCACAACATCGACAATATCCCATTCAAGGAGTAACAATACTCCACTTTTCTATACTAATGCTCGGCCCTACTCTTGTGTTATTTCTTTGAATTTGTCTTTCATCTGTTCTCTGACTTTAGGTTGAATTACCTTCTCTGGAAGCTCAAGGTGCAAACTTCTTTCTTGTGCCACTTTCTCAGCATATAATGTAGTTTGTTCTCTCCACACAAAATATTTAAAAGAAGTGGTTTGAATAAAAAATTCATCCATCATGAACTCTTTGCAGGCCTCCATTCTTAGATCATCATTATTTATTACTCCCCTTATTTCATCCTTTCCCAACCTAAGAGAAATTACCCCAGAACCTGATGGAGTGTCCAGTGGGAAAAAAGGATTTCCTTGATGCATTTCATCAAGAGTAACAATGATCTCCTCATCCTCATCACCATCACATTAAACCAACTTTTCCTTTTCAATTTTTTGCCTCTTTGGTGATGGAGGACATGTCTGGTCAACAATTCTAGGAGTTGAATCCAAATCAACAATATTTGGTGCTGACTTCCTCGAAGAAGATGGTGCAACACGCTTGGAAACTTCACCAACTCTGTTTCCCCTTTTCCTAGAGAAAACTTTTATCTTCTTTGGAGGCTGATAAGTAGGCCTCTCTTTGAACCTTACCTCAGGGTACTCCTCAATATTTTTTGACTTTCCCCTTTCTTCCACAACCTGTTCATCCTTTCAAAATCCCACCAAGCTCTCAAAATTGTTGATGATATACATAGCCCTATTGAATTCACCATTAACACTGGGGATAGGATTAAAAATAGGTATCCTTTCTTGCTTGCTCTTCACCATCTTGGTGAAGGCAAGGTATTATCCCTTTTTCTCATCTTGTTCTTCTACATCAAAAATGTTTCTTATAATATCCTCAGGAAAGTAGAAGTTATGGACAAACATTCCAATTTGGTGTTTAGCCTTCATTTGAGAGATAAAACCCTCAGGATCATGATTCCTAGGGAATACTATTTTGAGTGCATAAGGTTTGAGCAATGTATGCAAATCCTTCCATCCTCCCTTTACCATAACAAAATTTTCAAAAGTTGTATATTCAAGGAAGAAGGAACCTTTCTTATGTTATGCTGGAAAATGAACCTCTTGAGCACACCCCAACTATCTCATGACTTCTAGAAAACCAATTCTCAAAGGCGCATCCCTCAGAAAAACATAAGGGTTGACACTTGTTCCATACACTCTGAAAATAGTTTTATTGTGGTAAGGGATGATGTCTCCCCAATTATGTGTCAACTTCAATTCAGGCCTTCTCTCGATTGGCCTCAAGAAGTCATGAATTTCTTTAGGAATCCTGGGAGGGTCAAGGACAAGAGCCTTCTTCAATTTTGATCCAAAGACATTTTGGAATGTTGCATAATCAAACTTATGATCATGCGTATCAAGGATCCTAGTCCAAAATTGGATAGGCATTTCAATACTACCCTCCATTTTCTTTAATTGTATATATTTTTCAAACACTGCCTGGCCCCTATATAGAAACATATACATCAGCAGGGAATACCATTTGAAGCCAACCCACTTCTTTCCTTCCTTTAGAGCCACTAAATACCCATGCATCGTCTCTGCCAAATAAGTGGCAAAGTCATATACCACATTAAAACCTGGATGTTGAAAGTTCACAACCATGTACATGACATCGGTGAGTAGAGTATTCTTCAAACTGATTCCTAGGATTTGTCACAAGGAACAAACTGTCTTCCTAAAATAAGTAGAGAAATAATTTACTAGGAAAGGCTCTGGCTCATTCTTGCCAATTACCACCTGCTTCTTAGCCTTTCCTCTTCCCGAGAATGCCAAATGAGGCACCAAAAGAGATGTTATGAACAAACCCTTGGTGTTTATGTATTCTTCTCTGAAGGTCTCAAGATTTATGGTAACCATATCCTAACTCCACTCATGCAGACCAAATATTTCTGCAATTTCTTCTTTGGTTATCCTCACCATTTCCAAGCCAGAATGAGTTCTAACAACTCTGGTTAAAGGGTTATACCTTGCAGCAACATCCTTTAATAAGTCTACATCCCAGTAAACATTAGGGACCACCATCTTTCCCAAATCCAACCTCCAGGGGTTACATAAGGGAACAGACAAATATCTATTCCCAAACCAGTTTGAGAATAGTTGCCATCCAGTATATGGAAATTCAGTATCCTGAACCGCACATTGCTTGTCCCTTAATCATTCCACGAGAAATGGCCTATAAAACAAGGCTTTTCCCTCAACATTGTTGCTAGTAGAAGGCTTTAATAAATCTATGATATCCTGGGAAAATGGTCTGGTAGTGGCCTTAGAGTGAGAGCTTTAGGCCTTGGGCACCATTTATACAAGATAGAGTAATTCGAGCTAGGGTTTGTATATATCTCACAGTTACAAATTTCACCCTATAGCTTTAAGTAGAAAATTCTTTACAATTCTATAAATCTCAGCAATTATCAAGACTAGCCTTAAAATCCTTTAAAACAAATCTACTTGAACAAACTTTCAGAAATGAAACAAGAAACAATTGAAAATAGTTCTTCAAGCAATCATAAATTTTTTTGAAGATACAAAATATGGTGCATGTGTTACTTACGGTTGCACTTTTAGAATTCTATTGACAATGAGGCTGGAAAATCACAAGAATGGTTTGCTTTGCTCGGCACCAGGCAATTCTTCTTTAGTGTAGAAAATAAAACATGAAAATAGCAATTCGCTATTCTTTTAGCATTTAATTATGCAGACAAAGTTGAACTCGACCATTACTATTCACTCATGCGAGATAAAATGGCTATAATACAACACCAGTCTATTCAAATGCGAGCCATTGATTAAAAACAATGCAAGCGAGGAGAACGGTTCAGATTAAGTCAAAATAGTTTGAAAATGCCACGTCGTTTCTCCAATCTTCAAGAGAAGAGGAAATCACCTACCGGGTGTCACATCAGCATGGAATGGGCCCCACCTTAGTTGTCCATCATACAACATTGGCGTCCATGCGTCTACAAATCACACACCTCGCAGCATTATTGAAACTGAAGTTTTAATTGCGCAAGGTCAGTGAGGGACAACCATGATGCGTTGGTAAAGAAACAACTATCAACATCAGCATCCATAATCGGTCAGTGAGAAAAATTGGTCCCCACCATCAAATACAATAGGTGGCAGTATCTCGCATGCCTCACACCACTTTTATGACGTTAGCAGAAACCTTGCGAGGTCTGCGAGGAACGATCTAGATGAAAATCACTTCATCTGACGGTCACACAATCTGCACATGCGAAAAGGTTATTTATAAAGAAGGGGACCGACTAGGTGGATGGGGAAATGACCCTCGAGGTCAAAAAGATTATTTAAAGGTTAATCTAAAAAAATTTATCAGCCCAACACTATGAAAAAAATAATACGGTCAGGATGCAAAAGACAGAAAGGACGGGTAAAAGGGGCCAGTAAATTCATGATCAAAAGGGGATAAAACATCACTTAAGCAACCGACCACCGTTAATAAAAAGTCAACGCTCGAAAAGAAAACCCATGACCCATACTCGTTTGTAGAACCCAAAACCCAACAAATTAGAGCCAAGGCCAAAGTAAACCTACAAGGGGAAGAATTTAAAAGATCCACTAGTGGCTCTGACTAGGGATGTATGCCCCCTGTGGGAATAGAAAGATTCTAGAATCTATGGTTACGCAGACCAGACACAGAGAGAAAAAAAAAACCAAGGACTTGTCCAGACAAGACGAGGAGACAAAATAAAAAAAATAGAAGGAAACACACCTATATACATAATTTACAAGACTGTACAATGTACATGGAAAATAGCTATTTCAAGAGAAATAGTACTTCAAGAACTGTCCATGTACTGGCAGTTCAAGAACTTCACCTGCAAGTGACTGTAAGAAATATGAGTCTTCTCCATGTGTATCCATAATTATGTATGGGCCTAGCCAAAAGGGATCAAACTTTCCATGCTTGCCCTTATCTTCTGATCTTGCATTCCAGAGCAATACCATTGCTCCAATGTTAAATTTTCTCTCAACTACTCTTTTGTCATAAAGGCGCTTTACCTGAAGTTGTAGTCTTTCATTTCTCTTATGAGCCTCTCTTCTAGTTTGGTCCAATTGATTCAATTCATCCATTGTGTACAACATCTCGTCACATATATAATCATCATATTCTTGGACAAATTCATACATCTTTAGCAGGTTGTTTTGTGGGATTTATGCTTCCATCCCATAGACTAGGTTAAAAGGCGAATGACCAATTGCCTTCTTGATAGTTGTCCTATCAGCCCATAGTGCCAATTTTAATTTTGAATCCCAAGCCCTTTTGTTCTTCTCAATCATACATTTGATGATCTTCATCAGACTCTTCTTACTGGACTCTACCTATCCATTTCCTTGGGGATGATAAGGGGAAGAATATGAAACAATTATACCATATTGATTGCAGAAATTAACAAATTCCTCAGATTTGAAACACATTGCATTGTCTGAAACAATTATTTCAGGTACCCCAAAATGGCTTAAGATATTATCAGTTAGAAAATCAATAACAACTTTACTTGTGGCCCTTCTGGCTGGGATTGCTTCAATCCATTTAGTAAAGTAATCAGTTGCCACCAATATCCATGCATGTCCTCCACTAGATTTCTCAGATATTTCTCCTATGAAGTCAATACCCCATTGCTTGAAAGGAGCTTAAACAGACACAGGTCTCAAAGGCAGCTTACCAGAAAATTTTAACTTATCGGAATTTTTTTGACATGCATCACATCTTTTGACATATCTATGTGCATCCTTGAATAAAGTAGGCCACCAGTATCCTGCTCTTAAAATATTATGAGCCGTTGTCTTAGCCATGTAATGGCCACCACAAGCTCCTTTATGCATTTCGATGAGTAGATCCTTAGCCTGGTCTCCATCCACACATCTGAGTATAATACCTTCAGGGTTCCTCCACCAGAGCTCACCATCAATAATAACATACCTAATTTCTTGCAGTTTAAGGGTTATTTTCTCAATAAGAGGCATACCTTTAGGAAATTGCATTGTTTGTAGATACTCAACAATCCACCTATACCGGCCACAAGCTTGCATATCACAGAGAGGTGCAATGTTCTTTTGCTCAATCTGGTTTATTTGATTTGCCTCTAAATTTGCTTCTATCATTAATTTAGCTAAACCTTGACCCCTTACAAGCTAAGTGATTTTTATGTCAATATTAAATTCTTGGATTCTATTTATCCATCTACATCTCCTTCCTATAGTCTCTTCCTAAGTCAAAATATCTTTAACTACAGCCGTTGGCACATATACAACAACAATTTGTCCCATCAATTAAGGCTTAAAATTCTTAACTGCCTTTACGAGGGAATATGCCTGCTTCTCTGATATATCATATTTTAATTCTGTAGCTTGCAATGATTTGCTAAAGAATGTAATTGGCTGTTCAAAACCATCATTGTTCTTCTGTAATAGCACTCCTGCTATAGTATGAAAAGAAGCAAAAGTAAACAACTGGAATGGTTTTGAATAATCAGGTGACTTGAGAATAGGGGCTTGCTTGATTGCATCTTTGATAGCCTAAAAGGCTTTGGATGGTTCTCTTGTCCATACTATATTTTCTCCCTTCTTCAACATCTTAAATATTTGGTGGACAAGCTCAGCAAAATTTGTGACAAATCTTCTTAGAAAATTTATCTATCCAAAGAAAGATTGGATGCCTTTTACATTTCTTGGTTGTGTGATTTTTTCAATAGTAGTCACTCTTTCAGGATCAATCCGCACCCCATATTTTGAAACAAGATGCCCCAACATTTTTCCTTCTTTTACTCCAAAGGCACATTTCCTAGGATTCAAAGATATCCCATATTCCAAGGCTCTAATAAAAAATTTCTCTAAGTGAGGACAATGATCCTCCTCACTTTTTCTATTGATAGTAAGATCATCTTGGTAAATGGCAAGGAATATATCAACAAAATCAACAAAGGCTAGATCCATAGACCTTTGAAAAGTTTCTCTAGCATTTATTAATCCAAATGGAATTCTTACATAAACATATGTTCCCCATGGTGTAGTCAAAGCAGTTTGAATTGCTCAAAATCTTTAACCATTACTTGGTTGTAACCGGAGAATCCATCCATCATGGATAATAGTTCACATCCTGTGACCTTTTGCAACATAGCCTCCATATTAGGCAATGGGTAATTATCCTTTAAAGAAGCAACATTCAAGTTTCTAAATTCAATACATAACCTAATGTCCCCATTTTTATTTCTAATAGGTACCAAGTTAGAAACCCAAGATGAGGGCCTAATTGGTTTGATGATTCCTGCCTCCCTTAGTTTAGCAAGTTCTTCCTACATTTTGGGTTGCAGGGTAGGGTTAATTGGTCTCTGTTTCTGCCTGAAAGGTTTCATATCAGGTTTCAATGGGATTTCATATTGAAAAAGATCTTCCCTATATGATTTAAGGTCCTCATATGACCAAGCGAAGACATGTATATATTTTCTAAGTAGAGTAATCAACATGCTTCTAACATGTGGCTTCATTTTCCTTCCAATATAAAACTTCTTAGGAGCACCTTCTCTTCCTAAGTTTATTTCTTCTAGGTCCTCCTTATGAGTGGATGCTTGCTTAGTATTCGACATATGCGGGCCATCAAAAACTCTTTCAAGTGCAACTAAACTTGGAGGAATAGTATTTATTTTGAGCTGAATCACCTCATTCCCAAACAGGGTTTCCTTCCCATCAATTTCTGTTACAAACGAGCCAAAATCAATTTCCTGGCTCTCATACTGATCCACACAATGCAAGAATTTCAATATGTCTATGTCATCATCAAAAACTTGCTAGTTACAGATGTTATTAGGTATTATAGGTCTGGTCTGTACTTCTATTTGTGAGATTCCACCAAAAGTGACATCATCCAGTTTGAGAGCTATGTTTGCTAACAAGCCAGCTTTAGCATTTTGTCCTCTTTCAATCCATTCGATACCAAAAACACTAAATCCTTCAATAGTATCCCATACTGCATTTCTATATTGCCTAAGCCTTTTATCTTTGGCTGCAAAGTGGGATCTAATCTGGGAAACCACTAATTTAGAATCTCCCAAGACTTTTAACACTTTAATACCATGCTTTGAAGCTATCTTTAAACCGAGTATGAGAGCCTCATACTCTGCAAAATTGTTGGTACAAGCAAATTGCAACATGAAAGAATATTTGAATGTTTTACCTTGTGGGGAAGTAAAGAAAATTCCTTCTCTTGAACCATCTCTAGAACAAGCTCCGTCAAAATTCATCATCCATAAGTCACCTTCTGATGATATCTTTATTACTTCTTTTTGAATAGGTGTTGAATGGATTTCTTCTTCTTTTTTATCTTCCTCAACTCGAAATTTTTCTAGATCAGTTTCCACAAAGTTAATTCTAATAGGATCTAGTGGTTCCTCAACATTTTGAATCATGTGAGGGGCTCTCTTTTCCCTATCTATTTTAACATCTTTCTATTCAATAGAAAATGTAGCAAAAGAAAAATCACACTGTATGCTCCCACCCATTGAAGCAATCTAAGGCCTAGATAATAACATGCCATAAGTAGGTGGGATATCCACTAGTATAACACTCATATGTAGCTCTTTCTCAAGAAATGCTGCCAGTCTATATGGAACATTATTTATGATACCTATAACAAGTACTTCCCAAGAATCCAGTGCATAGCACTTACTATATGTACTGTCCACTTTTAGTCCCATTGCATGCATTATCTTTACTGGAATCACATTTTAGAAGCTCCCGAGTCAATCATACAATTCCTCAAAATTTTCCCATCAATAATCAGACTTAAGAAAAAAGGATTGATGTGGTTGGGATTAGCAGTAATAGTGGTACATAAGTATATTTGGGGGCTTTCTATGATACTTTCCTCCACACTTTTTTGATTTTCTTGATCCTCTTTTTGAATTTACTTGATTAGAAACCACTTTAATCTTTCCACTTGTAGGAATACTGTTTATAAGTGCAACAGTCTTATCCTTATGTTCATCTATATGCACCATTTCTAAGAAATTAATAGTAACCCTAACTTGTGAAAGTAATTGGAACATATCTATTCAAGTGTACTTTGGTAACTTAGGAAAATTTGTGTTTTCAGAAATTACCTTTTCTTTTCCTTTGGGAGTTTCATCATTAGAAGAGTGATGATTGTTGTCTTTGATGTTCTAGGGTATATCTTCATTATTTTTCTTGGTCATATCAACTTTCTTTTCCCATATTCGGGGCTCCCTTATTTCCTTAGGCTTTGAAATGATATTCTTAGCCTCCAAACTGGTATTTGTTCTGGTTACATATTTTTATTTTATGAACAGGCTGCAAGGCTGACTTGAATCACCTAGAACAATTATGTTTCTCAATTGTATGTTATTCCTTGCCCTAGAAACTAAGGCAACAGTGTATTTTTCAATTTCTTCATCGGAAGGTCTTCTCAAAATAGTATTATCCACCTCCAATTCATTCACAAAAAAGTCATCATTATCTCCCTCATTCAGAAACACTTGTTGGTGGTGTACATCATTATGTTGTCTCTGAATATCAACATCCATGCCACAGGGCTCGTCATCTGAGGTATAATCATCATAGGCCAGATCAACTGGTCCTAACAATACATTTGTCATTGTATCCTGATCCTGGGGAGACTGAGCATCTCCCTGATCATCTTGAGATTCTACCATATTTTGTACTACTGCACACTATTGTGGGGAATGTGGCATTCCAAACACTTCACACCAAGGTAAATTTTATGTGGCATTCAGAGAATGCTTCTTTAAAGGATCAGGTGGAACTTGATTGTTTCTCTGGTTTCCTTGCAAAGGTTTTCCATTATTCCAATTGGTATTATAGGGATAGTCTTGTAGCCTAGGGGGCCTATCATTTCTTTGAAAATGAGGCTTTCCATTTTTTGCTTGTTTTTGCGATAGGGTAAGGACTTGATCTATCTTCTCATCAGCAGCAGTAAGTTTACCAACCTTTTCAGTCTGATTCTTGGTGCCTTTAAAAGTTTTAGGATCTTCTCTTCTCCCTACTTTACCAGAAGCTCGTCTATTATTTTCAATGTTCACTGCCATCTTAGATGCTTGCCTCAAATTTTGAGGGTCTTTATCTCTTAATAAATAGCACATTTTTGCATCATAAGCATTACAATACACAACTAAACATGCACTTTCATTAGGTCTCAAATATGTAGGAAATCTTGTCATAGCCTTTTGGAAACGAGCATTAAAATCAATAACCAGTGAATTATGCCCCTTGGTAATGTTATTGAAATCATTTAATTTAAATCTGGGGTCAGTTTGATCCCCATACTGTTCCCTAAAAATTTTGCAAAAGGCATCTCTAGAATCAATAATAGCATCAAGTAACCCTCTATACCAATCCCTAGCATCTTCAAATAACGACTGCATAAAGTATTTCATTGCTACGCCATCATCCCATAGCTCAAAGTCTTAAACAAAGCCTTGAAAATATTTCAAATGGTCTTCCCCACTAAAAGCATTATTACTAATGAATTTTGGGATATTTTTTCGTGCATTATCTAGAACTGGATTAGGATACCCCCGAATATTACAAAAACAAAATTGTCTGTATCTATCAATTTGGGGTGCTTCTCCACCACGTCCACTTCTGAGGGTGCTTTGTTGATCAATATCTTTCTTATCATCCCCCTATTTACCCTTGTCACCACTACCTTGTTGTTTATCCTTGTCAGTGCTTCCCTCTTCATCCTCAGAGTAAGAGATGAATTTTTTATGACCACCTCCACCTCCACCGCCTTGGTTACCACAACCCCCACCTTTAGGAATTTGCTTCTCATAATTCTTGCTCAACGACTCATTCTCGCTCTCCTAAACCAAAAGATTGGGGATTAGGTGTAGATATCTTTAGGAAAGCTATCTTTCTTGCTATTTTAGAATTAGCAACTTCTATTTTGACTTTTCTCAGATCAGCCTGTAATTGATAATTTATTAGCTGCAATCTTAGGAGCTCAGGATTTTGAGGAAAATCCGATGGTGTAGGATTAGCTTCATTATTTGTTTCATCACTAGTATTAAGATGGCTTCTATAATTTGAAAAATTATAGGCACTTTTCTGAGGTTGGTCAACATGATCTTTCCCATGGTCTACAAAGGTTGTCTTATTGGATCCAACAAATGGATCTAAAGTTTTGGTAGCTCATATATAAGGGGTATATGTGGGAGTAGCAGAAGTTCCCATAGAGAGTGTTGCCTTAGGGACTTCACAAGCCCTATCAACAGCTACCTTAGCCACCCTTTCCTCAAAGGTTTTTCTCTTAGCTGCTTCTTCCCTCATCTTTTCAACTTTCTTTTTCTGGGCATTCCTTTCGGACTGCTTAGCTCGGAATATTTCCAATTTCTCTTTTCTTATTTTGTCCCTATTATCCTCTACCTCCTGCAACCTCTTCTCTTCTTCAATTAGGGTTTGCATATCCTTTTCTATATTTGTTTCATTCTTAAGGATATATCCTACCTCACTTGGAGTAGGAGTATAGTAAGGTTGTTTTGCCTAATCTTCATCTTGAAGCAAAGGCATTTCCTCATTCAAAGAGGTCCCTCGTGGTTTAAAATTTTGTCTGGTAAAAAGAACATAGTACCAGGTGCTGTGGATTTTTGGAACTACTTATCTTGTTCCCAAAATCCCCATTGCTCCTCCTCTTTGGACATATCAGCTTCA
This sequence comes from Sequoiadendron giganteum, assembly GCA_007115665.2. Taxonomy (NCBI): domain Eukaryota; kingdom Viridiplantae; phylum Streptophyta; class Pinopsida; order Cupressales; family Cupressaceae; genus Sequoiadendron; species Sequoiadendron giganteum. The sequence continues at coordinate 211,789,369 of CM021103.1, forward strand.
ACTTCTTGAGCCATTTCAAAAAGAAAACTACCATGATCCATTTTAGACACAATAACTTTTGAGGAATCTCCACTAATAAAAGCACTATTCATTTCGGCATTTAAAGTAGGAGAAGAGATGACAGGAGATGAAACAAACTTACTTGGGGTATCATTTACTTTTACCTATTTCTTGTCCTATCTTGGTTTGAGCTCTAACATTGGTTTCAGGTTCTTTTTTGCATAGTTTCCAGTCTTCTTCATAGTCCTTGGTGTACATGAAATTTCCTTTGCATGTTGTTGTTTGTACTTTGTATTAATAGTTGTGTTTGAAATATCAGAGTTTCCACCCAAAATATTGGGAATTATGAGGTGATTACACTTCGCTTTTGCACTCGTGACTTTGGACAAGAGTTTGAACATTACCCGACACACCGACAAAGAACTTAGGAAAACTAAAAACATGCGCTGAATATGAAAAATTAGGCACACAATTTAAACCAAGTATATTGTAACAAATGACTCCGAATCAACCAGTTCTGCACTACAGATTTTTCATTTGATAATTCCCCAATAGAGTCGCCATTCCATTGGTGTTTTTCATTGCAACCCACACGTATTTCCTAGAAGATCCTATGAACTTGCCACATTCAATAATAAAAGTCTAGGAAAAGTATGGCCAACTTAACGAGAACAGAAATGAGGCTAATTCTCCTACACTTTGGGCTCAGTAAAACCCAGGAAGGTATTCCCCAAAATGTGCTCTTAACATACAATATTTAAACGATTCATTTGCACACAGGTAAGCAATAGATAGATTCCCCAATTATTGTTAAAGGATGAAATCCTTCAAGAAATTGGCTATTCCTTGAAATGGCTTCGGTCCAATTAATAGAGAATCGAAAACTCAACTTAAAGAAAGTTGATAGGAAATGTTTGAATAAAATATCCTAAGTCCATAACACAAAACATGAGAGAATAAAACATGACTAGAATTCCAGTGCCATATCCTAGAGTGTGGAGTCAAAAGAGAAAACTGAACTATAGGGAAAATTTCATCTCAAGCATCCATGGTCAATGTGAATTGCATTACAATCTGCATATCTATACTTGAATCTATTACTTCTTTATGAATCCTATTATTAGCTTGCATGAACTTACTGATTAACTAAAGCATTTAACCGATCCTTTGAACAAAGCTATGGTTAAATGTAATTCATAGTAAAGAACAAATGAAGATCAATGAAAATAATCTTGAATTAATATTTTATTAATATTTCATGCAATTATCATAATAGGAGAGAAAATAAACTCAAAACATTCGCCTGTTTAACATAAAAATTCTTAAGAACCCCATAATTGACCAATTTCTCTTATCTGACTCAAAACCTTCTAAAACCTGGACTTACATACATTCATATTGTTAGTATCACTAGACTCCTACTTCTCATATCTCAGATATTTCAATAGACCTGTCTCATGGCCCAAAATTCCCTTTTATAAAACAAGGGAGCGAACAAGCCTTAGGCTGGAGAGTACACATGTCCATTTGTAATTGGACTGATAATTCCCAATTCAGTTATAATCCCAATATGTGAGTGAACAACATAAGACAAGAATCATCATTAGTTGTTATGGAAGAAGAGAAAACCACCCTCCAAAGGGCCGCTTGTTCACGTTGTAGAAGGCATCTTTAACCATTTGCAACAATTTACTCTAGCTCAATGCCTTATACTTGAATTTGAAAGGAGAATGCACATTTTCCAATATAACCTTTGAGGCCAGCCCTGTACAATACATGACCAAGTTGCATTTCCCATATAATAATCATATTTAAAATTCATTTGTAAACACCTTTTTCCATAATTCAAAATCATCCTCAGATGGCCAATTAAAATCCATAACCTGATTAATCTTATGACGATAAGGAGCATAATTCATAATCACAGATGTGGCCTTATTATTAAAGGACTCTAAGAAACTTATGACAAATGACAGTTTCTCCAATGTATTCTCCAGCATACCAATGTCAAAATTCTTGCATATCTCATGGGTCTGAGCAATCATGATATTAGTCGCCTAATCCTTCTAAATCTGCAAAGGTTTTATCTCATCTTGACTATGTAGAATGTGTGGCAAAGGAGTTAAATCTTGTCCATCATATATAATATTTAACCCTTTGATCTTTAATTCCATAGGGGCAACATGCCCCTAAAAATTTTTCTCAACAACTCCCTTGACAAATTGGTAGGTTGGAATAACCATAGGATATTTATCCCCATGTTGTTTTGCTCCCACTACCATGAATTTCAATTTCTCAATCCTGGAGCTCCATCTATCAAGCAATGGGGTGGCAACCTCTCTATCTTTTGGGAACATCCTGAGTGCCTGCAACATTAGAGCATAATTCGAATGAACACTATTTAGTATTCCTTGAACCTTCCTGCTTAAATGTTTCATTACAGTGTCCACAATCATTGAATTTCTCTTTCCTGCAGAATCCTGGATTTTCTGCACCATCTCCTTATATTCCTCAACCTTCCGAATTAATTTCTCCCTAGAGGGTGATCCCACAATAGTTGTTTACAATTTTTGGCCAAACTGGACACTAAAATTATTATTTTTAACTAAATCTTCACATTTAGGCACCTATAGCAGCTAAACTATGAGGAATTTAAAGATGATGCAAACTAGAGTCTCATCACATTTGTCTATAGATTCTAAAACTATTTTTTTCAATTTTTTTGGAGTAATATTGAACTTCTTTTTCGATCTCCCACGAAAACTGGTTTTTTTTCCAGAAAACAACATTTTTAAAAAGTGTCGCTCACCGTATACAACATAATTTTTTTTTATGAAGGATAAAATTTTATTTTTTTTGAATTTAGATTTGTAACTATGATATCTAGCACTTTCATTTGGTCTCATAGTTTTTTATTGAATATTTTTTCCTTAATAGAGTTTCAAAGTCAAACCAATTGCAATTCAGACATAGGCAAACTGTATACAACATAACTTTTTCTGTATGTATCAAAATTCAAATTTTACTTTTTTAATGGATCAAGGACATCAATACCTAGCACAAAAAATATGTTTAAGAAAAATATTTTGATAATTTTCTATTTTTACACATGTGCAAAATAAAGAGCTTGATTTTTAGTGAAAAACCTATGTTTAATAAAACTAAAAAAACACATACATAATAAAACCAAAATATATTAAAATTATATTCATGGGATAGCTCATTTAGACGACTACCATAATCATTTGAAATAAATTTTAAATTAATTCATTTGATCCCCCAAAAGGTAAATCAAAAGTGAGTTTTTATCAGCATTTTGATAGGTGTAAAGGAGACTCATTTATAGGTATGGTTTAAAACTAGCGAGGTTCTATCCAAGGGGGTTTGATCTAAGGTGGTTTGATCAAACCCTCTTCGATTGGAATCCTTAAAATGGAACTTTTAAAGGATTAAATCATTATATTTTCTAAAAATATGTGATTTTAGGAAAAATCAGTTCCTCTCAAAAATTGTAAACCAGCTTTGTGGGATCACCCTAGAAAGTCCTTCTCCTGGGCTATTAGCCCTTTCAATTGCAATAGGTACTTGTCCCATGTTATATGGAACAATAGCTAAGGACCGTTCTTGTGAAGAAGGTTGAGATTGTTCAACCGGTGGGTCAGAGATAGTGCGGCTAGAACTAGCCTGCCCTTGAGACCTCCATGTTTTTGTTTTTTGTTTTAACAAGGCCAACTTAGTTTCTAGTTCTGCCACCTTTTGTTGAATCTTATTATATTCAATAATAACTTCATTATATTGGCCTCTAAGAGTATCCCGAGCCTTGGTAAGATCGTCAATAGTTGCCCTTGTGAATTTGGCAAGATTTACAACCATATCAGCAGCCTCTAATGCTAGGGTATCAACAACCCTTCTTATGACCAAATGACCACTAAAATTAGATGTTTCTATAAAAATTGTTCTCTTGGATCTAGTGGATAGAGACTAGATTTCCAAAGCATCCCACTCTTCACTAAAAGCTGACCCCTTGAGCACTAGCATAGCTTCTTCTTCAGTAGAAAGAAGTGGCTTATTAGCCATCTTATAGTATAAAACACCACAACATCGAAAATATCCCATTCAGGGAGTAACAATACTCCACTTTTCTATACTAATGCTCAGCCCTACTCTGGTGTTATTTCTTTGAATTTGTCTTTCATTTGTTCTCTGGAAGCTCAGGGTGCAACCTTCTTTCTTGTGCCACTTTCTCAACATATAATGTAGTATGTGCTCTCCACAGAAAATATTTAAAACAAGTGGTTTGAATAAAAGAGTCATCCATCATGAACTCTTTGCAGGCCTCCATTCTTAGATCATCATTATTTGTTACTCCCCTTATTTCATCCTTTCCCAACCTAAGACCAATTGCCCCAAAACCTGATGGAGTGTCCAGTGGGAAAAAAGGAGTTCCTTGATGCATTTCATTAGGATTAACAATGATCTCCTCATCCTCATCACCATCACATTCAACCAACTTTGCCTTTTCAAATTTTTTCCTTTTTGGTGATGGAGGACATGTCTGGTCAATAATTCTAGGAGGTGAATCCAAATAAACAATATTTGGCACTAACTGCCCCAAAGAAGATGGTGCAACACCCTTGGAAACTTCACCAGCTCTATTTCCCCTTTTCCTAGAGAAAATGTTTATCTTCTTTGGAGGCTGATAAGTAGGCCTCTCTTCCAACCTTACCTCAGGGTACTCCTCAATATTTTGTGACTTTCCCCTTTCTTCCACAGCCTGTTCATCCTTTAAAAATCCCACCAAGCTCTCAAATTTTTTGATGACATACATAGCCCTATTGAATTCACCATTAATACTGGGGATAGTATTAAAAATAGGTATCCTTTATTGCTTTCTCTTCACCATCTTGGTGAAGGTGAGGTATTTTTTCTTTTTCCCATCTTGTTCTTCTACATCAAAAATATTTCTGATAATATCCATAGGAAAGTAGAAGTTATGGACAAACATTCTAGTCCGGTGCTTAGCCTTCATTTGAGAGATAAAACCCTCAGAATCATGATTCCTAGGGCGTGATAGAACCCATAAATTCCATAAAAAATCCTAAGTTTTTCCCATAATTCTTTATTAAAATAATAAGTGTTTACCCGCTTGAAATAAAATTTTCATATCTTTTGTTAAGAAAAAATCATCCTTTTCGCCATCCAAAATGCTAATACACCTTATACCTTACACCACTGCCTTAATATTTCATTTTTATGGTCTTTACCGCCTTACCGCAACCTCCCACAATGGGCCTGCGGTATGTCGATAGTGGTTAGTAGGTAAGCATAAAACGTTTACCGCACCACCGCGTGCGGTCTAAACATAGACCATAGTAGCGTGGTGAGCGATTATTGACCAGTCAAGTAGGCAGACAGGAGGCTCACCATGGTACCGCAGGAGGTTCAAGTGGAGACTGTGGTGAATGTGGTGAACGGTTAGCGGTTGGAGGCAAACAGTTAGTGGGTGAGTGAGCAAAGACAGTTAACGGGTAGTGGTTACCGCTATAACGTAGTTGCTAAAACATAGACCACGATGACCACGGTGGATGGAAAAAATAAATTGGCAAGGACAGTTAGCGGCTACACCACGATACCTTGGATAGGCAACGAATAGATCGTGGTAAGGTGGTAAGAATGGAAAGTGAGCAGCAGTCAAATACTACGATACCATGTGTAAGAAAGTCAAAGACCATAGTAGTACGGTAAATGTGAAGATAACCATCACGGTGATCGGTGATGACAAAGAAGACCGTTGAAAAGTCAAAATATCGCCATACCACGAGAGAAAAGTCAAAACCTGCGGTAGCGTGGTAAGCAACGATGGAGACTACGATGGTTAGTGTGGGGTCAGGCATCGCCATACCATGGTAAGAAAGTCAAAGCCCACGGTAGAGCGGTAAATACAAAGGAAAGCTCGCAGTAAAATTTAAAATAAAATAAAGGTGGGAAAAGGTATAAAATAAGAAAATTAAAAGCCTGACTATAGTTTAAAATGATTTATTTTTCAACGAGGCAGTTAATTAAATGTTTTATTTAAACTGTGAAGAATGTGAACGACCATGATGAGAAAATTGAAGGGTCACGACCGTTGGGATGAAATGTATAAGTATTTATAAAATTCTGAAGGACAAAAAAAAAGAGGATAGATTTTAGAAATAGGAAAATCACTGTAAGTATTTTCAGAATGATATTCAAGGAGACTATGATGCATGCATAAATTTTGAAGGATCAGATGAATGGAATTTAATGTTGTGGCACTATTTTGGTATCAATTATTTGTTGAAGTTAATTGAAATATTATCAAGTTGTCTCCAAGGTTGATGTTTCTTTGTTATTTAAATTGACATATCAAGTATATTCTTAGTTTATCAGTACACATTTTTTGTATTTGTGTGATGTCATTGGTTGGTTCTTTCAAGAAAAGATTAATTCCTTCAAGTCATTCACAATAATCTGGAAATTATCATTTGGATCATTAAGAAGAATTTGATAATTACATCTCTGCATGTTTATACAAGTTATGGACTAAATATCATATGCCGAATAATTAGAATCCTTGCCAGATAGAAACCATTCATTTAAAGCTTTCACTTGACTCCATTTTACCCAATAAGGCACTGGTCTCCCTTATTTACATTACATTAGTTTTGACATCTCTTAATTGAACATATTAAATCATACCTTATACAATTCATACCAAATTAGGATCATATTCCTTCCACTATCAAGTTGCCATTTGTGGATAGTTAGATCAAGTAGGAAACATAATTCAAAATTTGTGTCACTCATATAGGTGCACCCACCTAGGTCTAGTAGAGCCTCAAGAGTAGAGGGTTTAACCATACAGGTTGGCCCTGTTAGTTGACCAAAAACATAGTGAGAGTGTGGCAACCTCTTGTGGTTCATTCAACCAACATTTTTGAGACCCAATAGGGCATACTATTTTGAGTGCATAAGGTCTAAGCAGTGTATGCAAATCCTTCCATCCCCCCTTTTCGATAAAAAAATATGAAAAATATGTATATTCAGGGAAGAAGGAACCTTTCTTCTATTCTGCTGGAAAATGCACCTCTTGAGCACACCCCAACTATCTCATGACTTCTAGAAAACCAATTCTTAAAGGCACATCCCTCGATAAAACATAAGGGTTGACACTTATGCCATACACTCTGAAAATAGTTGTATTGTGGTAAGGGATGATATCTCCCCAATAATGTGTCAACTTCAATTCAAGCCTTCTCTCCATTGGCCTCAAGAAGTCATGAATTTCTTTAGGAATCCTGGGAGGGTCAAGGACAAGAGCCTTCTTCAATTTTAATCCAAAGACATTTTGGAATGTTACATAATCAAACTTATGATCACGCATATCAAGGATCCTAGTCCAATATTTGATAGGAATTTCAATACTACCCTCCCTTTTCTTTAACTCTATGTCTTTTTCAAACACTGCCTGGCCCCTATATAGAAACATATACATCAACATGGAATACCATTTGAAGCCAACCCACTTCTTTCCTTCCTTTAGAGCCACTAAATACCCATGCATATTCTCTGCCAAATAAGTGGAAAATTCATATACCACGTTAAAACCTAGATGTTGAATGTTCACAGCCATGTACATGACATCGGTGGGCAAAGTATTCTTCAAATTGATTCCTAGGATTTGGCACAAGGAACAAGCTGTCTTCCTGAAATAAGTAGAGAAATAATTTACTAGGAAAGGCTCTAGCTCGTTCTTGCCAATTACCACTTGCTTCTTAGCCTTTCCTCTTCCTAAGAATGCCAAATGAGGCACCAAAAGAGATGTTCTGAACAAACCCTTGGTGTTTCTGTATTCTTCTCTGAAGGTCTTGAGATTTATGGTAACCATATCCTGACTCCACTCATGCAGACCAAATATTTCTTCAATTTCTTCTTTGGTTATCCTCACCATTTCCAAGCCAAAATGAGTTCTAACAACTCTGGTTAAAGGGTCATACCTTGCAGAAACATCCTTTAATAAGTCTACATCCAAGTAAACATTAGGGAGCACCAGCTTGCCCAAATCCAACCTCCATGGTTTACATGAGGGAACACACAGATTTCTATTCCCAAACTAGTTTGAGAACAACTGCCATCGAATATATGGAAATTCAACATCCCAAACCACACATTGCTTGTTCGTTAATCCTTCCATGAGTAACGGCCCATAAAACAAGGCTTTTCCCTCAATCTTCTTGCTAGTAGAAGGCTTTAATAAATCTATGATATCCTAGGAAAAAGGTTTGGCAGTGGCCTCAGAGCCAGAGCTTCGGGCCTTGGGCACCATTTATACAAGACAGAGTAATTTGAGCTAGGGTTTGTATATATCTAAAAATTACAACTTTCACCCTATAGCTTTAAGCAACAAATGCTTTACAATTCTATAAATCTCATCAATTATCAAGACTAGCCTTAAGATCCTTTAAAACAAATCTACTCGAACAACCTTCCAAAAATGGTATAGGAAACAATTGAAGATAGTTCTTCAAGCAATCATAAAACTTTCTGAAGATACAAAAGATGGTGCATGTGTTACTCATGGTTGCACTTGTAGAATGCTATTGACAGTGAGGCTGGAAAATCAGAAGAATGGTTTGCTTTACTCAGCACCAGGCAATTCTTCTTTAGCATAGAAAATAAAACATGAAAATAGAAATTCGCTAATATTTTAGCATTTAATTATGCAGGAAAAGTGAAACTCGACCATTACTATTCACTCGTGTGAGATAAAATGGCTATAGTACAACACTAGTCTATTCAAATGTGAGATGTTGATCAAAAACAATGCAAGCGAGGAGAATGGTTCAGATGAAGTCAAAATAGTTTGAAAATGCCACATCATTTCTCCAACCTTCAAGCGAACAAGAAATCACCTATCGGGTATCACATTAGCATGGAATGGGCCCCACCTTGGTTTTCCATCGTACAACATCGACGTCCACGTGTTAAAAAATTGCACACCTCCCAGCATTATTAAAACTGAAGTTTTAATTGTGCGAGGTCAGTGAGGGACAACCATGATGCGTCGGTAAAGAAATGGCTATCAGCATCAGCATCCATCATCGATCAGTGAGAAAAACTAGTCCCCACCATCAAATACGACAAGTGGCAGTAACTTGCACATCTCACACCACTTTTATGACGTTAGCAGAAACCTTGCGAGGTCTGCGAGGAATAGTCCAGATGAAAATCACTTCATTCGACAGTCACACAATTTGCACATGTGAAAAGGTTATTTATAAAGAAGGGGACCGACTAGGTGGATGGGGAAATGACCCTCGAGTTCAAAAAGATTATTTAGAGGTTAATCTAAAATAGTTTATCAGCCCGACACTATGAAAAAAATAATACGGTCAGGACGCAAAAGACCGAAAGGATGGGTAAAAGGGGCCGGTAAAGTCATGATCGAAAAGGGATAAAACATCACTTAAGCGACCAACCATCGTTAATAACAAGTCAACGCTCAAAAAGAAAATCCATGACCCATAATCATTTGTAGAACCCAAAACCCAACTAATTAGAGCCGAGGACAAAATAAACCTACAAGGGGAAGAATTTAAAATCTCCACTAGAGTTCCCTTCAAGTATCTAAATTTCCTCTTCACAGTTGCAACATGATATTCTCTAGGATCTTCTTGAAATCTAGCCACAAGATAGACTAAATGCATAATATCTAGTCTAGTAGTAGTTAGATATGACAATCCACCAATAATTTATCTATATTTCCTTTGATTAGCCTTAGGAGATTCATTATTATTTCTCAATTTACAACCAATAACCATGGGAGTACACATTGGTTTTGAATCCTCCATTCAAAACTTCTTCAACATTTCTTTGACATATTTTGACTATGAAATGAAAATATAGTTTTTTAATTGACTAATTTGTAATCCAAGCAATAAATTCATCTCCCCACACATTGACATCTCAAACTCTCTGCATTTCCTCTAAAAATTTCTTGCACATACTTTCATTTCCTCGAAAGATTACATCATCAACATACACTACCACAATCAAGATTTTTTCTCCTTCAACTTTGAAATACAAATTGCTATCTACAATACCTTTTCTAAATCCTTGTATCAAATACCTATCCATTCTTGCATACCAAGCTCTAGTAGCTTGTTTGAGTCATACAATTCTTTCTTCAATCTACAGACCATATCAACATCTTCTTAGAAATGAAACCTTCTCATTGTTCAATGTATACCTCTTCTTCCAACTAACCATTCAAGAATGCAGACTTCACATCCATTTGATATACTTTGAAGCCTTTATGTGTTGCAAAATCCAAAACATTCTAATGGCTTCCGTCCTTACCACCAAAGCAAATATCTCCTCAAAATATATTCCTTCTACTTGTGAGTAGCTCTTACACACAAGTATAGCCTTATTTCTATAACTTTCCCATCCTCATTCAATTTTTTCCTAAAAACCCACTTAGTTCCTATCAAATTCTTGTTTGCATGTCCTGGGACCAATTCCCAAGCTAGATTCTTCTCTATCTATTCCAATTCTTCTTTCATAGCTTTAATCCAATTTTCATCTTTGTATGCCTTAGTCACAGTTTTAGGTTCTACTTCTGAAAGTAAATAAAAGTTTACTTGTTCCTCTATCATAGCAGATTTTCTTGTCAACACACCTTTACTCTTATCTCCAATGATTTTATCTTTTTAATGATTCTTATGCACATAATTAGGAGTCTTAGGGATCTTTTATAGATATTTTTCCTCTTAAACTATCATTTCTTTCTCTTTAGTTGCAACCTTTTCTTCTTCACTATAAGGGGATTCATCAGATTCATGTATTTCTATCAGTTCAACTTTGCAGTGGTTCTTCATCCACCTTAATACTTTCACTTTCAAAAATATTCTTCAACCTTTTATTATAGAATCGGTAAGCTTTGATTCTTGTAGAGTATCCAAGGAAGATTCCTTCATCATATCTTGCATCAAATTTTTCTAAGTTTTCTTCATCTGTTTTGATATAGCATTTGGTTCCAAAAACTCTGAAATATTTTATAATAGGAGGTTCACCATACCATAAATCATAGGGAGTATTTAAACTGTTCAATCTTTCTTGACCTCTATTAGGAATGTAGACTGTAGTATGTATTGATTCTCTCCAATAGACATCTAGTATATTTGCTTCCTTCATCATTATCTTAGCTACTTCTTGAACTGCTCTATTCTTTCTCTCTACAACTCCATTCTATTGAGGAGTTCTAAGAGTTGACAAATGGATCCTTATTCCATGATTTTCATGAAAATTGTTAAACTCATTGGAGGTGAAGTCACCACCTCTGTCAGACCTTAACCATTTTATTTTCACATTCATTTCATTCTCAACCATAGACATAAATTCTTTAAACTTATCTAGAGCCTCTGATTTTTCTTTGAGAAATGTTACCCAAGTCATTCTAGAATAATCATCAATCAATAACATGAAATACTTGTCACCATATGAACTTCTTATTCTAGTAGGTCCACATAGATCTATATCACCAACTCCAAAGGACCTATAGTAGAATATTCTTTAGTCTCGAACCTCTTCTTTTTTTCTTTCCAAATTGATATTCCTTGCACATTTCATTGATAGGATGTGTAATCTTTGTTAGATCTCTCATAGCATCAATAGAACCAATATTCACTAGGCTATCAAAATTGATGTAACCCATTCTTCTATGCCAGAGCTAATTTTCATTAATTTGAGACATAAAGAACTTTGCACCACTACCTTTGAGTTGAAAAACATTACCTTTTTTTCTTGTTCCAACAACAATAAGAGCATCAAAGCTTCCTTTTCTGATTTCACAACCACCATCTTGAAACACAAGATTATATCCTTTGCTACACATCTATCCCACACTTGGAAGATTATGCCAAAGACCTTTCACATAAAGAACATCATCTATTTTATGCTTGCCATCAAAACTAACTAAAACTTTTCTACAAATCTTAGTAGATGTATCATCACCAAACTTAACAAGACCACCATAATAATTTTGAAGTTTAAAAACCTTACCGTTATCGCCTGTCATATGATTTGAGCATCCACTATTAACTATCCAGTAATTTCTTTCTTTTGTTACATGAAAAGCAGTCAACATAGGTCCTTCAATGTTGTGACCTTTTACCAAAGCACTTTCCTTCATACATCTTTGAGGAGTAATAGAACTATTTCCAAATTTTAGAGCCATGAAAAAGCATTCATCACTATCCTCATCAAGATATTCAGATTCTTCATCATCAGATACTCCATCGTCTCTTTCAATATAATAACTCTTAACAAAAATTATTTTATGATCCTTAGGTTTGTCATTTGCAATTTTTATTGGACATTTAGAAGCATAATGACCTATCTTTCCACAATTGAAATATTTGAAAGGTAACTTACCTCTATACTTTCAAGTGCCCTTTTTCAATATCCTTACAAAATTTTCTTCCACCTCATCAAGATCACCTAAATCTGGTTCATCATCCTTTTCTACTTTATAAACTTTGAAGGCAGTTTCTTTACTTGTAGTATCTTGACCAAAATCTCTCATTTCAAAAGAAGTTAAATCACCATACATTTGATCTCTATAATAATTATCCAAATTTTGAGCTTCTTCAATAGAAAAAACTTTTGGGATATAAGATTTAGGAAGAGTTCTTAATGCCTTTTTCACCACTTCGCTTTCCTCTAGCTTACCACCAAGAGCATTGATGACATTGATAACTTTATCAAATTTGAGCATTTAGGTAGTAATATTTTCATCTTATAACATTCTTAGGGTTTAAAATTTGGATTTGTAGTTATGCATATTCGCTTGTTTAACCTTTCCATCTCCTTCATAAATATTCTCTAGCTTTGTCTAAACTTCTTTAGCAAATTTCAAAAATATCACTTTTGCAAGTTTAGAATCAGAAAGACCACTCAAGATAGCATTTCTTGCTTTACCATTGTTTTCATAATCCTTGATCTCATCATCACTTGTCAGACTAGAAAAAAGGCATAGTATATCCTTTTTCAAATGACTGCTAAACACCGAAACCAAGAGAAACCATAAAGGATTCCATTTGAGCTTTCTGATAAGCATAATTTGTTCCATTGAACATAGGAGCTTTGACACCCTTCTTGTGCATCATTAGAATCTACCTCAAGTGGTTAATCTTCTTCCTAGGAACCACAAATCTGATACCAAGTTTTAGATGCACAAGACAACTGAGAGTGGGGGTGAATTAGTTGTATACTTAAAACATTCAATCCCTCAATATCTTTTCAAACCCTTATTAACCATTAAACCCTTACTATACATTAGTATAATTTAAACATATGAAACAATAATGCAAACACATCCAAAAACATAAGAACTCTAAATTTATGTGGAGAACTCGAGAAGGGAAAACCACAATGAAGATCAGCTCACATATATAAGAATTTCAACACCGAATACAATTAGGCTCACTGCCTAGAAAAAGAAGAAACACTCATTGTTGGGTGGATCAATTCCAAGAAGAAAGAAGATAGAATAATATAGTTATAAAGAGATTCACTATCTCAAGGTAATAGGAGAAATCCACCACTAAAACTTTATGCTATCCACAACCTTTAACTCACTACCTCCGACAACTTCAAGCACATTGAGAATGTAAACCCTTTTTCTCACTGCTTCAGAGTCATAAGCATTAAGTTCACACTTCAATCACCACACTATAAAATTCACATCTTTCACACACCTTCTACAGATCCACAATCATGTCCAAAAATTTACCTTGCTTATATGCCATCCATGACCTAAACAATCTCAATTAGGTCAGCCTTAATGAAACGTATGTACCTAAAACGTGCAACATCAAAATAGGTCAGAAAAAACACCTCCATGGTGGAAAGAAGTTATGGATGACCACACCAAGGTTTAAATAGGACCCAAATACACATCACCACACTACACAATACATTTACAATCCACCAGGTACCTCCACAAACAACACTAGCACACTAGGTTGGACAAACCTGAACTAACACTACAAGAAACCACATACACACTTCTCCAAGTCACGCAGACCACATAAAATATCAAAATATTCCAGCATCATCAGAGTATTCTGCAACTCTTCTATAACCACCTAAAATTGAGAACACCATCATTATGTGCAACTAGACACACTTCCATAGAACACAACTTACTAACCAACCTTGTAGAACACCTCAACACTTGAAATCTCAAGGGAATGAAGTTATAGAAAATATAATAATGTTCCCAAATCTGCATGCCAAGAAATATTACTATAGAGAAATGCAGAGCAATCTCATTTCTCTGAGACAACCTTCTACACAAATAGACAATCTATCAAGAACAACTTTCACTGTAGAATGATCCAGAAATTGAAACTTTAGATATACCACCTATAAACACCTTTGATCATCACATCCAAACCATACAAGAATATCTTCAACCATGAAGAAATATGGAGCACATCACTGAACACACCTTTGTTATACTGCACACTTTTTAATTCAATTTTTCTCAAAAGCACATGGAAACCAAGTGAACTTACTACAACTACATCACAACCATATAAGACATCAATGAAAATAATGATGACAACATTACAACACCTTCTTATCAAACCACAAAACATTGATACTAGCATAATCACTTGATAACACCGACAATCTTCATACTATTGACATCAATGACCAATAGCAACAACATTGTGTTGACACCAATGACAACACCATCAACATACTTGCAACATATAGATCATTTTCATATAGATTTTCCAAATATCATGTTCCATCCATACGAGCTCCTACCCCTAGAAATTTAAGAGCAAGAAGATCCTTTAATGATAATAGTTTACATTAATAACATCACTATTAGGCATGCTCTCATTGATACCGGTTCGACACTTAACATGTGTAGCATTGATTTGTTCCTAAAATTAAAGTGGATTCAACTTCCCTTGCTGCTTATTCCTTGTAAATTTGTGGGTTTGATAATGTTGGTGACAAGTCTTAGGCACAATAAATTTCCTTTAAGGTTGGGACCCATTAATGTACCAACCTTGGTATATGTTATGTCGGGACCATTACCATATAATATTATCTTGCAAAGACCATGGATTCATGGTTTAGGAGCAATTAATTCTACCTTGCATCGTTCTGTGAAGTTTTTTGCTAACAATTGTTACACCCCATTGTGCATTTACCTATTTACTATTACTATGTTAAGGTAAATTATTGCATATGCGAATGTATTTGGAATTGTGATTGGAATATATATATATATATATATATATATATATGGTTGCACTTTGTTTATCTGAATCATCATAAAATTATGAATGAATGCTTATTTCATTTGATGTTGTAATGAAATAGATATCTTTAAATGAATGGTTATTGAATTTGATATTCTAAATATGAAATGTGTAATGCAAATGCTTGTTTTGATGAATGATTGAATACTATGAAAATATGTTAAGTTGGATGCATATTTAGAGTCAATTCTTCAAAAGCGAGGGAAATTATCACTCAAGAGAAGAACTTGGTTGGGTAACCTGTAATGAAACCTAACTGAGCTTACACACAGTCACTTATAGCATGGTTGAGTCAAGCCATAGTTTGGGGAATTGGTAAGCCATCCTTTAGTATATTATGTTTGCATTAGGAAGGATTTTTATTTCTATTAAGAGCATTCTTGGTTTGCATTAAGTGCTTGGTGCATGTGAGTTATTTGTGTTTCTATACTCGCTCGATGAGATATATACATAGAATGTTGACAATAATATGTATATGAGAATATCTAGGTAGATGTACGTATGAACACTCATGGACGAACTGCTCATGAGCTTGGGGATTTCGAAGGGACAATAAGACATGTATGTATATATGTATATACACATCAAATGTATATATACCTATCTATAAGATATAAATTATATGTGACTGATTGATCGAATATATATATATATATGAGGTATACACATATATACATATATATATACACATGCTGATATATGTGTATGTGTTAACAAATGGATGTCCATACGAATATGTCGATATATGTATATGTACGTATAGATGAATATAGATATATATACATACAATATTGTATATG
Organism: Sequoiadendron giganteum; assembly: GCA_007115665.2. Classification (NCBI taxonomy): domain Eukaryota; kingdom Viridiplantae; phylum Streptophyta; class Pinopsida; order Cupressales; family Cupressaceae; genus Sequoiadendron; species Sequoiadendron giganteum. The sequence continues at coordinate 211,805,537 of CM021103.1, forward strand.
AAATGTTAACCTGATCTCATTCATTCGAATAAAAAGTGGATTAATTAGACAAACTTATTTGTCAAAGAATACATATATATATACATATAGATATAAATAGCATTTAATGCTATTTAATAATGATATATATATGTACGTATATATATATATATATATTATGGCCGATATAATGTTGATATAGCGATCATATTATAGCACAATGATAAATGATTAAACCACATATGATATCATTGATAAATGTGATGGAAACGCATAAGCTAATATCTGTTACGCATAGTTTATATTTAATGAATAGATCAGAGCATAATGTTTAAAGTTCTGTGTACTATACAAAAGCAATGTGCAGAGTTAACGGATAAAGCAACACTATTAAAAGGGAAGTCGACTCATTTTTTATGTGTTGAATGCTATGGCAATGACCAAGTCAGCTAAGTAAAACACAACCAATAAGAGTATTGAATTATTATTCTATGAAACAACAAGCTAAATGGTAGGGAATATGGTGAATTGTTGGCACCATATTATGAACTCACTGATTCAATATAAGTCTCTTAAACCTATAAGTTGATTTCCATATTAGAACATGCGTAAATATGAATCGGTCAATATGTTGTTGGAAAGCAAAGAGTTGACCTTCTATTTTGTTTGGATGAGTATTGAGATGGAATTTTTCCACCTTTTTTTTTATCAAACTGAGTCAATTGAATTGAGTTGAGAAGTGCCAATTCGTTTGCCTTGTATCTAGCTTGTAGATGCTAGTTTTTGGGTATAAATAAGAGGCACTCTTACCTCTTTTGGATACACGTTCACTACTCATAATCACTCTTCTCCATTATGTTGTTTTTATTTGTGAGGTTCTTATTTTGATGAGAGGTATTTTGTAAGGAAATAATAGTGAGACGAATCTAAGGAATAGTTGCTAAGCTAATTTTAAGAGGGGCCCAAGCTTAAGAACCAGTGAGTCAATTAGATTAAAGCAATTAACAGGCATGGGATGCTATTCTCTTTATGTTTATCTATTTTAGTGAAATATTGAATGTCTTATAAGCTTTGTTTGGATTTTCATTTGATTGCTTAAAATAGAGTAATTATGTATTTGCTTATTGGAAAGGAAAATAGTCTTGTTGATATGATTTCCTTATGAGTGTTTGTACATACTCCATATTAAGGACTAAGTGTTTATCGACAATATTATTATATACTAGGATTGATGAAACAAGAATAGCTTGTTAAGTTCTTTTATGCAAATTTAATTTGTAGACTTATAAATCTCATATGTTATACTTGGGATTAGAATATCTGTTGAAGGGGATTACTTATGCTTATTCTTTATTGATAGAAATATCTTTTTTTTTTGCAAAAAGGGAATAGGTTGTTTCTGAGGTTAAAGATTACCTATTGAAGGAAATTACCTATCCATAGAATATAATGGCCTAAAGTCAAATTGAGCTAGGGTAGTGTATGTGAATAGGATGACTATCACTCAAAGTACTAAGTGAGAATACTTTGGCCAAAGTAGTGTAATTTCCTTTGGCTACATTGTCAATTCACCATGTTCCTTTTATGCATGCTAGTTTAGGATTGTAGTGGATACAAGTTCTAGTTATGTAGGGCACAACATTAATCTTATAATGGTTCTAGTTATGAGGTTAGTCCACCAATATATTCATCGAAGGGTAAGGCCATCTTTCCATATGTTATAGATGTGTGGGGGAATGCATTTGAGTCTGTGGTTGGAATAAAATCACTTGAGTGATGCTTCTCCTCTACAATTGGTGACCAAGATTTGAAAGGAGATTCCTGGACCATTTATGTCTATTTCTTTGAAGCTCAGTTGAGCTATGTATATATTTTGTATATAATCTTTGGAAAAATTGTAATATGTGGAATATTATACTAGAAATGATATCAATGCTTATGTCATTTATGCTCATTTATTCTCTTTTGGAAAATATTTTTTTTATAGAAATGGTATGAAACATAGTTTAGTTACTTGAAAGTGAAAACTTAGGAAATTTACTTGCATGAATAATTGGCATGTTTCACGTGGTATCAAAGCTACCAGGTTTAGCTCTCAAACCTATGTGCTTGTCATACTTTCCATCCAACATTGAATGAGACTAATGTTTGTAAATTCTTGTGTAAGGATGGTGTATCTCAGGTTAAATGCAAGAAAGTTAGTAATCAGGAATGAGCGCTACCTGAAAGCCAAGAAGGAAAAAGAGGTCGTTGTTCGTATGATATACGGAACCAACTATGAAAATGTTGTCTGGTTAAGCGACATTGATACTATCAGTCATGCTCTTTCTTGGATTTGTGAAGTAAAGAGGATGAAGGTGGAGGCCAATTTCAACTACTTACCTCTAGTTTCACTAGCAAAGTCTGAATCCTTGTCACTTTCTAGGGATATTCCCTCGAAAGAGAGTGTTAGGCTAGCATTCATATTTAGAGACCCTAGAGTCCTTCCTATACCAGAAGTGATTATAATTTCCTCTAGTAATGAATCAGAGGGTTATGTCCCCCGCAACTATGTATCTGATGATAAATCTAAAGGTTACCACCCCTTTTGCGATAAAGAAGATCAAATGAGAGATGAAATTTTTTTGTGGGGTATACCTCATTGAGTTATGTGTCTGAGAGTGAATATGGGGGATACTCTCCACTTGACTATTTGAATATTCACTCTATGTAAATTGAAAGTAAATTGAGATCCTTGTGAATTAATAAAATCATGTGTTTACCAAAAGCTTGTGCTCAAATCTTATGTGAAATTTATTTTATGTGCAAATGAATGCTCATTTAAATTTTTTACATAAGATAGTAAGAACATGATTGAATATAATAAGAATGAACCTTTAGGTATAACCCTTTTCTTGCAAAGGATGGTGAATATTGGAGGGAGCCAAGAATATAGACAAGGTTTGGAGGGTGTTGAAGCCAAATTGGATCCAATTTTGGCTATCATTCATGAAACCAATGCAAGGTTGGGAAATCTTGAGCAGGAAGTAAGGGAAAAAGATAGAGTAGAACAAGAAGTTCTGATTAATGAAGAAATCCCTATCAATGAAGATGAGGGAGAGAATTATCATGATCATATTCAGACCCATGGACATGAGAATGAGAAATCACACTCTCAATTTGAAGTAACTAGTAGGAAGCATATGGTAACTAAAATTTCTAGGGACATGAGGAAAATAACCCTAAAAAAATTTGAAGGTAGCACGAGCGAGGAAGAAGTTAAGGCATGGTTAATTTTGATGGAAAATTGTTTTTCAGATCAAAAATTATTTTGAGGTGATGAAAGAAATATAGGGAGCCTATCAGTTAGTAGGAGAAGCCTCTAACTAGTGGATGAACAAGAAAATAGAACTTGATCTTAGTTATTTGAAACTTACATGGAATGAGTTTGTGAAAATATTCTAGAAAAGATGGCTACCCAAAATATTTAATGACTAGAAACTCATTGATTTTCAAAACTTGAGATAGGGAGAGATGTCAATAAATGAGTACTGGGAAAGTTCACTCATTTGTTATGTTATATTCCAATGTATTAGAAGGATGAAAATTTTCACATGAGGAAATTCATTATGGGTCTTAATAGAGATATTGGTGGCAAAGTAGATGTTCATGGTCTAGCCACTATGGACCTTGTTTATGAGAAGGTTGTTAAGCAAGAGAAAAAGCTCAAAGCTATCTCCATTCACCAAGAGTATATAAATCGTAAGAAGTTCGGAGGAGCTCAAGTCAAAATGAATCTAAGAAGTTTGATCGAGTGTAAGAATATCAGAAGCAAGGGGATAAGGGACCCCAAAATAATGGAAGATAATCAATGAGGGAATGTAGAAGGAATAATTTCAATGGAAGTAATGTCAACAGTGCTAGAGGAAATGCTAGTAGACCTATTTAATTTGCAAGGAAGAAAGGACCAACAATGGGATGCTTCATATGTGGTGGAGACCAATTTTCTATAAAATATCCCAATAAGCCTTATGAGTCATGATCTTATGGAAGCCTATTCCTTTCCAACAAATGACATTCCAACAAAATATTCATGTCACCTTGGAAGATCACCAAGAAGAGTATCAAATTACTTGAATGGAGACTCTAGGTATTTAATTTGTTTTTCCTATTCCTATACTTATAGATATTGGAGCTATTGAAAAATTTATTTCACCTAGAATAGCAAATAAAATATCTAGTAAAGCTAGATATATGCCGAAGACATGGGTTGTAGATTATGCAAACCATAAAATAGCAACAATAGAACAATGCTTGTTTGAAGCTAGGATTGAACTTCCTTGTTTCTCTATAGAGGTAAACCTATATGTAGCACCCTTAGGATCCTATGATGTCATTCTAGTAATGAACTAGCTTTGGAAGCATAGAGCCAAATTAGACTATCATGCCAAAATTGTAAAGTGCTTGAATGATCTAGGTAACCAGGTAATGTTTCAAGGGATACCTAGGGAAGTCAAGTTGCATCAAATATCCACCATGCAATTGCATACAACCAAGAAGAAGGGATGCAAGCTCTTTGTAGTAAAAATGGAAAAGCTTGAGGAATGTAAGAAATTCATTTCTCAAGATTTTTTTGACTACTGTGGGCCACAAAACCACCAGAAGGTAGAAGAAGGTGAAATGATGGAAAATCGAGAGATAGATATGGAAAAATATCATATCTTACAAAAGTTTACGGATGTGTTTCCAGAAGAACTACTTGGATTATCACCTAAAAGGATATTCGATTTCTCCATTGATATTGTGTCTGGATCAAAACCAGTTTCCAAAGTGCCTTACAAGATGACAAAAATTGAGTTAATGGAGCTTAAGGCACAATTAGATGAATTATTGTCTAAGTGATTGGTAAGACCCAGTGTTTTACCTTGGGGAGTGCCAGTAATCTTCGTGAAGAAGATGAATGGTACACTGTACTTATGCATAGATTATTAGATGCTTAACAAAGCTATGAGAAAGACCAAGTATCCATTACCACACACTGATGAGCTTTTAGATCAAATGTGGGGAGTTCCTGTGTTTTCTAAGATTGATGTACGATTTGGATACCACAAATTAAGGATAAGAGATGAAGATATTTTAAAGATTTCCTTCAGAACTAGATACATGCATTATGAGTTTACAGTCTTACCATTCAGACTTACTAATGCACCAACAAAATTTATGAACCTAATGAACAACGTGTTTAGGGATTGCCTAGATAAGTTTATTTTGGTTTTATTGGATGATATCCCAATTTATTCTAAGAATGAGAAGGATCATTGCAAGCATTTAGACATAGTTCTTCAATGATCAAGGGAACATAAGTTTTTTGGAAAACTCTCTAGATGTACCTTCTTTCAGAAGAAAGTACAATACCTTGGGCACTTGATTTCCATTGATGGTATTTCAGTTGATCCAACGAAAATCAAGGTAGTGCTAGAATGGCCAGTACCCAAAAATGTCCCTGAGATAAGAATTTTTATGGATTTGGTAGGATACTATTATAAGTTTGTTGCAAAATTTTCCTAAATAGCCTTTCTTATTAATTCTTTATAGAGGAAAGGGAAGAAGTTTGAGTGGATAGAAAAATGCCAAGCAACATTTGATCTACTCAAGGAGAAGTTGAATACTACTCCAATTTTGAAGGTACCAGATCTTGATGGTGACTTCATTATTATCATAGATGCATCAGAAGAATACTTAGGTGGATTATTGATGCAAGAAGTCCAAGTAATATCCTATGAATCAAGGAAGCTGAAACCCTATGAACAAAAATATTCTTTGCATGATTTAGAGTTAGTAGAAGTGGTTCATGCATTGCACATGTGGAGGAATTACTTGTTGGAAAATACTTTTGAGATAAAAACCAATCATAACAGTTTGAAATATCTATTTACCCAACCTAATCTAAATGCATGACAAAGAAGATGGTTGGAGTTGATATCAAATTATGACTTCAATATTAGTTACATCAAGGGAAAGGAAAATTGGCTTACCGATGCCTTAAGTCGTAGGAGACATATTGCCTCAATAGTGACAATACAAACCAACTTTAAAGGCCGAGTCTTGCAGAAATGCAAGGCAGATGAGTACTATGAGCAGGTCAAGAAAGCACTTGAGAGAAATCCATAAGATGCAAGGTATGAGGGATTTCACTTTGAACCCAATGGATTGCTAAGATATAAGGGAAGAATGTATGTGCCTAACTCTGAAGAGTTAAGGAATATTTTGTGGAGAGAAGTTCATGAAGCACCATACTCTAGACATCCTAGAGTGACAAAAATTTTGGTCGATGTGAAGTCATTATAGTTTTGGAAAGGGATGAAAGGGAACGTTGCTAGATTTGTGGCTAGATGCTTAGAATGTCAGAGGGTGAAAGTTGAACATCATCATCCTGCAGGCTTATTATATCCACATGATATTATAGAGAGTAAGAGGGAAGTCATTAGTATAAAATTTATGCAAGGATTACCTGTGTCAAGGAATAAGCACAACACCATACTAGTGGTTGTGAACAAGCTTACTAAGGTAGCACATTTCATACCTAGGAATCTAATAGATGGAGCTCTTGTTATAGCTCATAAATTTATTTAGGAGGTGTTTAGATTACATGGTATTCCTGAGAAGATTATCTTGGATAGGGATGCACATGTGACCTCATGGTTTTGGCAAACCTTATTTTATACACTTAAGAATCAACCAAATATAAGTTCAACATATCATCTAGAAATGGATAGAAAAACTGAAAGGGTGAATCAAGTACTCGAAGACCTACTGAGAATATATTACATGGATCAGTAATACAAGTGGAAATATTTCTATCTTTTAGTGGAATTTTATTATAACTATTCCTATAATTCTACAATTAAGATGGTTCCTTTCAAAGCATGGTATGGTTGAAAGTGTTTAACCCCTATAAGTTGGGATAAACTTGAGGATAGGGTGAGTCTTGGGCTAGATATGTTGGTTGAAATGGAGGAACAAGTTAGAATTGTTAAGCAAAGGCTAGCTGAAGCCACTAATAGGTAGAAGAGCTATGCAGATGCTAAACGAGTAACCAAAATCTTTGCAGTGGGTGATAAGGAGTTGTTAAGGGTTAAACCTCATAAGAGTTCCATCAAGTTTGGAAATTCACCCAAACTAGCTCTGCACTATGTAGGTCCTTTTAAGGCTCTCAAGGAAGTGAATCTTGTAGCTTACTGAATTGCATTACCACCAACTCTTGCTTGGATTCATAACGTATTTCATGTTTCTTACCTAAATAAGTATATACCAAGAGATAATCATATAATTTATTGGAATAATTTATGGGTACATGATCCCAGAGTGGTAACAATCAAGGCTATCAAGGTGCTTAGAACGCATAATATTTTCTTGCATAATAGAGAGATTCTACAGTGTAAAATCTAGTGGGACTAGTATGCAGAAGATTCTACCACTTGGGAAGACTATGCTGAAATAGAGAAAAAGTTTCCACATGTCTTACATGCTTTTGAAAGTGCTTGAAAAACAATGTTTTGTTTGCTATATTTAATTTATATTTGCTATATAAAATCATCAAGGGCGATGATTCACAAGGGGGAGTATGTTACACGCCATTGTGTGTTTACCTATTTATTATTACTATGTTAGGGTAATTTATTGCATATGTTAATGTATTTGGAATTTTGATTGGTTTATATATGGTTTCACTTTTTTTATCCGAATCATTGGAAAATTTTGAATGATTTTTTATTTCATTTGATGTTATAATTAAATGGATATCTGTAAATGAATGGGTATTGAATTTGATATTATAACTATGAAATGTGTAATGCAAATTCTTGTTTTGATGAAAAACTTACTACTATGAAAATGTGTTAAGTTGGATGTAGATTTAGAGTCAATCCTTTGGAAGAAAGGGAAAGTATCACTTAGGAGAAGAACTTGGTTGAGTAACCTATAATGAAACCTATCCGAGCTTACACAACCTCACTTATAGAATGGTTGAGTCAAGTCATAGTTTGGGGAACTGGTAAGTCATCCTTTAGTATGTTGTGTTTACATTAGGAAGGATTTTGATATTTGTTAAGAGAATTCTTTGTTTTTGTTAAGTTCTTGGTGTATGTGAGTTCTTCTTTGTATTTCTATACTCGATCGGTGAGATATATATACATAGAATATATATATATGTATACATGTGCATGTTGATGATAACCCATACACATGAGATAATACATATATGAGAATATGTAGGTAGACATACCTATGCACACTCATGGATGAATTGATCATGAGCAAGTGAATTTCGAAGGGATAATAAGATATGTATGTATATATGTATATATACATCACATTTATATATACCTATCGATAAAATATAAATTATATATGTGATTGATTGATTGAATGCATATATATGAGGTATATGCATATATACATACATATACACATGTTGATATACGCGTATGTGTTGACAAATGGGGATGTCCATACAAATATGTCGATATATGTATATGTATGTATACATGAATATAGATATGTATATACATACAATATTGTATATGAATTTTTAACATGATCTCATTCATTCGAATAACAAGTGGATTAATTAGAAAAACTTAGTTTTCAAAGAATATATATATATATATATATATATATATATATTTATATAAAATATATATTATGGCCGATATAATGTTGATATAGTGCTTCATATTATAATGCAATGTTAAATGATTAAACCACATGATATCATTGATAAATGCGATGGAAAAAGATAAGCTAATATCTGTTGCACATAGTTTATATTTAATGAATAGAGAATAATGTTTAAAGTGTTGTGCACTATACAAAAGAAACATGTAGAGTTAATGAATAAAGAAACACTATTAAAAGGGAAGTTGATTCATTTGTTGTGTCGAATGCTATGGCAATGACCAAGTCAGCTAAGTAAAACACAACCAATAAGAGTATTAACTTTTTATTTTATGAAAAACAACCTAAAAGATAGGGAATATGGTGAATTGTTGGTGCCATATTATGAAATCATTAATTCAATAGAAGTATCTTAAACCTGTAAGTCAATTTCCATATTCGAACATGTGAAAATATGAATCGGTCAACATGCTATTAGAAAGCAAAGAGTTTAACTGCTATTCTGTTTGGATGAGTATTGAGATAAAATTTTGCCACCTTTTGTTTATCAAGCTGAGTCAATTGAATTGAGTTGAGAAGAGTCAATTCATTGGCCTTGTATCTAGCTTGTAGATGTTGGTTTTTGGGTATAGATAAGAGGCACTCTTACCTCTTTTGGATACACTTTCACTACACATAATCATGCTTCTTCATTATGTTGTTTTTACTTGTGAGGTTCTTATTTTACTGAGAGGTATTTTGTGAGGAAATAATAGTGAGAGGAATCTAAGAAGGAATAGTTTCTAAGATGATTTTAAGAGGGGGGAAATATTAAGAACTGATGAGTCAATTAGATTAAATCAATTAACACACATGAGATTCTATTATCTTTATGTTTATCTATTTTAGTGAAAGATTAAATGTCTTATAATTTTTGTTTGGATTTGAATTTGATTTCTTGAAATAGAGTAATGATCTATTTTCTTATTGGAAAGGAAAAGAGTCTTGTTGATATGATTTCCTAATGAGTGTTTGTACAAACTCCATATTAATGAGTGAGTGTTTATTGTCAATAGTATTATATACTAGGATCGATGAAACATGAATAGCTTGTTAAGTTGTTTTATGCAAAGTTAATTTGTAGACTTAGAAAGCTCATATGTTATACCTAAGATTATAATATCCATTGAAGTGGATTACTTATTTTTATGCTTTATTGATAGAGATATCATTGTGTTTTGGTAAAAGGGAATAGGTTGTTTCTGAGGTTAAGTATTACCTATTGAAGGAAATTACCTATGCATAGAATATAATGGCCTAAAGTCAAATCGAGCTAGGGTAGTGTATGTGAATAGGATGACTATCACTCGAAGTACTAAGTGTAGATACCAAAAATTGGTCTAGGCCTGTGAGTACTAATTTTGACATAATTTTCTATTATCCATGGTCATGATTAAATAATGCTTATTATTTAATTACCTTTTCTAAACGCGTATTTACTCTATTAATTAAATACCCCTTTTAATTAATTCATAATGACCTTTATTCAACTTGATTAATTAAATAAATCATATTTATTTAATTATGTCGCTAACTAATAATTCTTCCTTCTTAATTAAATAATTTATTATTTAATTACCCCCTTTTATCATATTTTCAACTATAATTAAATATTTATTATTTAATTATTCATTTAATCCTTTTCAACAGTCAAATTAAATAAATTATATTATTTATTTAATTAAATCTCTCATTTTCAAATGTTGAATTAAATTAACATTTAATTCATATTTAAATTATTTATGTCACATTATTCTATCAATCAGTTGACTAATCATTCACTCACCTTCTGACTCAAGATCTATTTTTAGTTCTCGAGTTATCTCTGGATTCAACATGTGATCATCTCTGCGAGAAGACTCTCTGTCACAACTAGTCAGTTAACTAGTTCTAACTCATATGCACGAATGTGTTTATTAACTAAATATATTTAATTATTTAATTAATTCATGTTTGCATTCGAATGAATTATTCTTCAAGTTCTAAATTTGTCTTTGACATTCAAAGTCTATTTCTTCTATTTTCGAAGACTCTTAACTGAAGATTAAATTGATTATTTAATCTAGAACTCTTGTTCTTTCTATTTTCGAACAATTTTGACACAAGATTAAGTTATCATTCTAATTTAGTCTTTATCCTGCACTCATGTTCTAACTCACATTTTTACTGACACAAAAATCACATTGCATGACATTCATCAATCTCATCCATTGATCTCTCTTTTAAATCTGAGCCGATCGTTCAAAAACCCAAAATCTATAAAATGACCTATCATTATCATTATTATTCCTCTCCTGAAATCAATACACTTTTGAGAAGAAACTTATCTTTGATATTTTGCTTAGACATTCAACACGGTTATGCTTGCATCAATACTAAAAATCTGAGGGAAAGAATACTAAAACAACAAAATGGAGAAGGGCAATTGAGATAATTCGAAGGAGTGGACGCATATTCGGTGAGATCTTTTCAATTATTTGTTTAGTTTATTCATGTTCATTTACTCATTCTTTGTTGTTTTTGATTTAGATTATTTGTTAGATTAGAGTTAATCATTTTAATCTATGTAGCTATAGCATTAATCTCTCCAAAAAATCTACGTCATTACATTTGGTGAACCTAACATGAACATGCTTCAAATTCGCGTAACATCTTTTCATCTTTTTGTCTTTCCGTTTTTTATTTATTTTGTAGGTTATCGTTCGACACACCACATCTGATCAGAGAAATAATGCATCCATATTCATGAGCCGCATCTGCTACATCCCATGATGCATTTGACATTTCACACCACATCCATGACATCCTGCACCACATTTTCCTGTCAACATTCCGCATCACACCCGACTGTCAACACGAACCGCATCCGCTTGTCAACATCACGCCGCATTTGTGGCTCGAAAAGCCGCATTTGCCTGGTAAAAGTTTTTTCACTTTTTTATTAACTTTCATACATCTGCGTTTTATTTTTTTCATTTTTTGCTAATGTTTGTTTACAACTGTGTTAAGGTGGATTAATTTAATTTTTGCAGGATGAAGCATAGAAGACCAAATAAAAACCAAAAACATATTTTCTGCAGGACGAAAGCTGAAGACAAAAAAAAAGGAACTACTGATCAGTTTGCATGTAGGACCTAATGACTTTGTTTTAGTTTTATTTTGGCAAGCTTTCTATTTGGTAGATAATTCATTGTCATTTGGATTAAAAAGAATCGGTGTTTTCTTTTTCTGGCACGAAAGCACATTTTGTAACCCTTTACGATTCGATATATCGAAGTATCCTCTCCCCTTGTGCAGTCATGCGATCTTGGGTGTAAGAGAAATGGTTAATGACTCTAGAACTTGGGCCTGTCTTGGTGGGAAAAAATATTCACCCCAAGATGACTCAGACTGGTAATACGCTTTAGCCAGTGACTTCCACCTGATATATAAAAATGGATTTCTGGGAGAAACCCCAGAAATCACGCTCACTGTTCCAATGAGAAGGGAAACAATGGTCTCTCACCGTATTGGATGGTGCCCCATGAATAGAATTCCCTTACTAAATACCATGTTGTAGTTTTGCCAAAATCCTACCTATTTGCTAGTGTAGCAGGTTCGGACCTGTGAAGCTGTCTTACATTCTTATGGTTCATGTGTGGAGATGAGATGTATGCCATGGGAGTTTCATGGGTATAGTAGCTTTGTTGCCACGTATAAGTGAGTGTCATGGAGAGGAGCTAGTGGGGTCAAGCTACTAGTCATCTGCCTTGAATATGGGTAGCTGGATTTATCCAAGTAAGAACTCAACAAGTATTGTCCAAAAATCCTAGGTTGTAAATGTTCTCTGGTTTTAACAGATCTATCACTACAAAATTGAAAACACATTGATTTTGGTGCTTGTTTTTGTTGTATTCGCCAAAAAACTATATCAAACAAATGGAGTCAGTCGAAACAATCTTCAGAAAACCACAATTGTCAAAGTGAGTCGCAACTATCATTTTTGACAACTCATCTATCCTAGAAAGTCGCAATTGCTAGGGTAAACATCGCATGTGTCTATCAAAAAAATCCACTTTTACACAATCTGGATATTATGAGCCGCAACTATCAATTTTTGAGTTGCATGTGTATATGCAAGCCACATCTGTCAATTTTTGAGTCGCAAGTGTCTATCAACAAGTTTAGATTCACAGAGTCTTTATTCCGAGCCACATATGATCTGGTGAGTCACATCCATCATAAAAAATACCACATCTATCAGAAAACTACAACTTCCTATCAACATTCACAACCAGTTTTAGTCAAATCACTGCATGCACATTGTAAATTGCATCTAATAGGTGAACCGCATTTGACTGTAAAAAAAAAAACTTCAAAACCCGCAAACTGAGTTTGAAACTTCACTGTCTTTTTCGCTTCTGTTTCTAAAGATCAACCTTGGACAGAAACTAGATTTTTTTTTCTCAAAAACCTTGCATTATTAGGTGTCATATACGTCCTATTCATAGTCATTCTAAGTTGCATGCATTTAGATACTTTCTAGGAAATCGCATATAGTAGAATATAATAAATTTCCTCGTCATTGCATACATTCATGTTCTGATTTGTCCTCATCATTGAACCTTGTCACTTTGGTCCTATTAGTGAATCTTTTCAGCTCAATAGTCTAGTTTGGAAAATTCACATTGTCAACTGTCTTTTGTCCTACAATTAGGTTCCTTGTTCAAACTCAAATCATTGCATGCATTTATTCCATAAGTAGTAGGTTATACGCATCTTAGAATCATTTATTGTCATAGTCTACTCAAGATTTTGCATATTGTTCGTCCTACCATACGTCATCTTAGTATACGCTATTTTAGAAATCTTTAGCAATATCCTTTATTTTCAGAAATCCAAAAACATAGAAATAGGTCATATTAGTTTTTAGACATAGTGTGCATTACCCATTTTTGAGCAACTTTTCATGGTCGAAATAAGGTCTCAAAAGAAACATAAATCAATGTCGAACCCTAACAAATTTTTCAATATTTTTGGAAATCAACCATTAGGAAGCGAGAGACCACACAAAGCTTTGCTTGAAAAACACGTCACTAGAGACACACATGAACAATTTTTTGTTGAAGACATAGACGCTGCTGTACAAGATCCTGAGTTTGCATCCTTTATGGATGAGTGTTTGGAAAATAATCCCCAACGATATCTAGCAAAGTTGCTAGTAGAAGGTGCACACTACCACCAGGATTTGATATTCATACTTTGAAAACACAGTCTACTCAACCAACACAAACTGTAATGTCAAGTGTTTCTATTCCCCAGACTACTACAATGATATCAACTGGCATACCTACTCAAACATCATCAATTGTAAGAATAATCCCTTTCAACATAACACAAGGTTTACAATTTACTGCAGGAGCAACTTCATCAAACCCGTTTGGCACCAACACTACTAGTAAGAGATCCAAAGTTGGTATGAGGATTCCTATACAAAGTTAGAACATTCAAATAGGAAATATTCCCAATCCAAATCAGAACATTTAGATAGGAAATATTCCCAATTCAAATCAGAACATTCAGACAAGAAATATCCCCAATCCAAATCAGAACATTCTAATGGGACATATTCCCTCGCCAAATCACAACCCATCGCAAAACATGGCATTTCAAAACACCTACATTGATTTGAATAACTCAAACAACATGTCCTTGACACAAGTAGATGTTCTCCAAAACCAAATGCAAATGCTTCAACAATAGATGGACAACATGTCTATGTCAGGCAAACGAACTATCTTAGTGCAAGATCTATGTCCATGTCCTTTCAACAAAGCGCTCTACATGACACCCTTCCCCCATGGATACATTATACCGAATTTTCCTAAGTATAATGGGAGGAAGAATCCTTTGGAACACATTAGAGAATTCTCAATGACATGCATGGACATATCATATGACCCCACATACTTGATGAGACTATTTTTGTGAACCCTTATCGGGATAGCACTGTAATGGTTCTCTAAACTATCATATGGCATACGATCCTGGGGTGAATTAGTTGAGAATTTTGTCGAATAGTTTGCCTTTAACATATACAATGAAATAACCATATCTACCTTGTTTCACACAACAAAAGAAGATGATGAAAATTTCACCACTTTCTTCCAGAGATGGAGAAGTCTAGCTAGCAGATGTCCAATTGAAATACTAGAAAAGCAAAAAGTCACGATATTCCCTGAAAACATCAATCCAGAACGAAGAAGTGACTTAAGGGTACATTTTTTTACTTCATTCCTAGACTTGGTACAAAAGGGCATCATCCTTGAAAAATTCCTTATTGACAAAGGAGAAATTAAAGTACCAGGTAGAAACCCAGTCGTTCAACATCAAAACGTTCCCAATGATAGAAATAAATTCTGGTCTAGAAACAAAAATGTTACAAATGACGGCATTGTTGATGCTTAACACATACATACAGGACCAGTTATCACACTTAGAGGTTACAACCCCAATCAAGACATGATGAATAGTTCAGATCTAATAGCTAATTATGTCCAAAATTCACAGGAACAATAACCACAAAGGAGATTTCCTACACATGAAGTTACCCCTTTAGGGCAACCAATTGAGACAATTTTCAAAGAGTTGATTAAACATAATCTCATTAAACCTTTGGAACCAAGAGAGTATGATCCTGGATAGTTTAAACCTTCATGGTGGGATGATAACACCTATTGTGACTATCATCGAACAAAAGGACACAACCTACAACAGTGATGCCAACTCAAGAATATTATACAAGACTTTGTTGAAAATAGAACCATAGAGGTCAATGGGTAGAAAAATACCAAAAAAAGTGATCATAAGGTCTTCACAGACCCATTACATGATGACACGAAAAGAAAAGCCTCTAGTTCGAGAACTAAGAATTCTCCATCAGCCAATTATGCAAATACCAAGTATGACTATGGAAAAGCAAAGATCATAAATCACCTCCGAGCTGCAAATGAACATGTCAATACCATCATCATTAAAAAGCATCTTGAATGTGCTGTAAACACATGTAGAACAAAGATAATTGTTCTAGGTCCTTCTTTTGAGCCACCTACACAATCTTCCAAGTCTAAATACAATATCCTTGATCAACTAAGCAAAACCCCCACACATATATCCATTTTAGAATTGTTGACTTTATCACCTGAGCATCGAGCCATTCTCGACAATGCCTTATAGAACACGACTATCCCTATGAACTTAGATGTCAATCATTTCAAAGAAATGGTAGGATATTTAACCAACTCCCATCATGCCACATTTTCCCAACAAGACTATTCAATAGAAAAGACTGATCATAATGACCCATTACATCTTGAAGCCCTAGTCCATCAAACCAAAGTTAGACAAGTCTTGGTAGATGGAGGAGAAGGTTTGAATCTGTGTACCCTAAAATTGGTTAAGGCATTAGGATTCTTAGAAGAATGCATAGAAACCTCTAAAAGTATAGTCACCAAGGCTTATGATGATGAGGAAAGATCATCCAAAGGAGTTGTCACACTTCCTATCAGAATTGGCCCAACAGTTATGAACACCAGTTGCCAAGTCTTGGATCTCACCCTTCTGTATAACCTGTTGCTAAGTAGACCTTGGATACATGCAATGAAATTCGTACCTTCCACGTATCACCAATGTCTTAAATTCCTGTATAATGGCACCGAGATCATGATTGATGGTGATCCAAATCCTTTTCAATATTGTACAAGCCTAACGGAAATTCCACAATGACAGGTACCCATTAATCTAAAAGCTTCATCATCCACTTTATCCCTATACATTGATCCATCACATCTTACCAAGTCCATTTCATTCAAACCACCATCATCCACTTCTAAGGTTGAGATCCAAGACAAGGGTTGTGGAGAGTATCACTTGAAGTCCTCCTATTGTGTCAGTCAGTTGATTCCACCTAAGGCATATGGCCTGCCCATGGCAGATAGAAGATAGTTAATAGTCACATTTCATGTTCCCCCTACAATGACATTGACCAAATGGGGAGAGTTAAGTGAAGAGGTTGTGGACCAAAGTGGTATTACCTCCTGGTTGTACTAGGAAGACAATGAATACCCCTCATCATCTATTCATATAGCTAAGGATCAATATGGAAAAGGCTTTAGGATAATGCATAGTGAAGGCTATGATAGACATAGTGGGTTAGGCCTACATCAAAATGGAAGGACAAAACCGATCATTGCCTCACCACGACCAAAATACCTAGGGCTAGGGTTTCAACCGCTTAGAATTGGTTTTCCTAGTACTTCATCACCATTTCAAGAGGAAGTGAGTGCTTACGTAGACATCGAGATATCTCACAAACCACTTCCCCCAGTTTATGATGAATCTCTTGACTCAAGCGATTGTGAATGGGATTCCCTTTCCTCTACCGGTACCATGAACCTAGATAATCTATTTGGAGAATTGGACCTAATGATAAAACCCGTACCAAAGCCATATAGTCCCCATCATAAGAAGTCCTTGTCCAAAGAAGAATGGCTTAATCATTATTGTTGGGAAACCCTTGATCATGCATCTTGGGCACTTGACGAACCATCTTCTGATGACCTAGCCATTGCAATAGTCCCAAATCAGATTTTACCTACCCATAGGAAAAAGAACAAGAAGGAGTTAGTCCAAAACTTCTATGACCATGTCAACCACTCTATATTCACCTTGTCATCTTCCACCTTTGATAACTCTGATGATGACATGCCCCTCATATATCCCAAACTTATCGACTGGGATCAACAAGGTACACCCATCTTAGACACATTTGAGAATGACGAAGCATTAGCTAAGTTCATGGGACTTCAAGAAGGCATACCTAGAGGGGATTATAAAGATGGTTTTACCATAGACTTGGATGAAAAAGCATATTTTGGGGAGTTTATTTACACCTCTAGTCAAAAAAATGAAAATAAAAAGAAAAAAAATGAAAATGAAAAGAAAAATGACGAGTCCCTAGGTGAAAACCAAAAGGCGCCCTTGGATGAAGAAACAGTCAAAATAAAGGACGTATCTGAGGGCAAAAACCTCTCTGAGGCAGCCAAGGATAGAGGTTTAAATATTCTCCCCGTTGAATAGGAAAAGTCACCAATGCTAGTAGAAGAGTCTATTGAAGTCAACATAAATACAAAAGAAAACCCTCGGATGTTATATTTCGCAGCTTCATTGACAGAGATAGAAAAACAAGAGTTTCAGGATTTCTTCACAAAGAGACAAATAAAATTTGCATGGTCGTATGCTAACATGCCTGGGCTAGATCCAGACCTAATATTGCACCATCTACCACTACAACTAGGTATTAAGCCAGTCAAACAAAAGTTAAGGAAAATGCATCCACAGATTGCTCTACTGTTCAAAGAAGAACTTAAGAAACTCTTGGATGTAGGATTCATAAGGACCATAGACAATGCACACTGGATTTCAAATCTTGTACCAGTGACTAAACCAACTGGGGGAATTCATATTTGCATAGACTTTAGAGACATCAACAAGGCATGTCCTAAGGATGACTTCCCTTTGCCGAACATAGACATGATAGTAGATCTTACAGCAGGATACAAGATGCTATCCCTCATGGATGGTTTCTCTGGATATAACCAAATCAGTATCGCAGCTGAAGACCAACACAAGACAACTTTCACATGTCCATGGGGCACATACTATTGGAATGTTATGCCTTTTGGGCTTAAGAATGTAGGAGCTACCTATCAACGGGAAATGACTACTATTTTCCATGACTCTATACATACTCTCATGGAAGATTATTTTGATGACATTATAGCTAAATTAGAAACAAGGGCAGATCATTTGAAGGTTCTAGACGAGATATTCCAGAGGCTAGAGAATTACAACGTCAAACTAAATCCAAAGAAATGTGTCTTTGGAGTGAAATTAGGGAAACTTCTAGGGTATATCATTTCTATAAGAGGCATTGAAGTAGATCTAGAGAAGGTAAGAGATATTATAGAAATGCCTCCTCCAGTCAGCATTGGTCAACTAAGAACACTACAGGGAAGATTACTGTCTATTAGGTGCTTCATTGTACAATTGGTAGACAAAATACACCCATTTCAACATCTACTCAAGAAAGGAATGCCATTTGTGTGGACACCTAAATATCAGGAAGCTTTCCAACAAATCAAGGATTATTCTCTCACTCCACCTGTCTTAATGCCACCTACAGATGGAAAATTGTTGATACTATACATTTCAGCAACTCAATCGGCATTAGGAGCTCTTCTCGCACAAAATGATGATCAAGGTCATGAGAGAGCAGTCTAATACATCAATCATACCTTGGTAGGATATGAATTGAATTAAAACAACATAGAACATGCTTGTCTTGCAGTAGTCTTTGCTATTCAGAAACTTTGACACTATATGCTAAATCGTCAAACAATGTTGGTCGTAAAGATTGATCCCCTCAAATATCTCCTAAGTAAAGTAGCATTAACAGGCCGATTGGCTAAATGGGTTATGATACTTAGTGAGTATGACATCCAATATATGGAGAGGAAGGTTATAAAAGGATAGGTGATTGCAGATCAGTTAGTAGATGCACCTATGAAGGAAGACCATCCTTTAGTGGCAAATTTTCTTGATGAATTTCTCTTCAACATTGAAATTAGAACTGAATGAGAATTATACTTTGACGGGTCACATAAAAATCATGGTTCAGGAGCCGCTATCCTATTTGTTACACCTCAGGGCGAAACTATTCCTAAATCATTTAGGATTGCTTTCCCTTGCACCAACAACATAGCAGAGTATGAAGCCTTAGTGATAGGACTAAGAATGGCAACACAATGGAAGATTAAGAGTCTACATGTTTTTGGCGATTCTTAGCTAGTAGTCCAGAAAGTAAATGATGATTGTGAGACTAAGGATGAGAAACTCACCCCCTACAAGCGCATGGCTGATAGTTTCAAGTAGTACTTTGATGAAATTACCTTTCAAAAAATACCACGTATTCAAAATAGAGCTGCAGATGCTATGGAAACCATGGGTTCCTTATTGGATATTCTGAGTAACGTGCCTAAGTTTGAGTTTTTGGTTGAACAACTATTGGTCCCTGCCTATGATTTCCCCGATACTGTGATGGTGTGTATGATTGTTGGTCCTGCTTCCCCTTGGTACAAAGACATATTTGATTATCTAAATGATGAAACCTTACCTCTAGACTTTTCAAACAACCAACGCCAAACCTTTATTCATAAGTTAGCTAAATATACCATCATTGGAGATACCCTGTATAGATGTACCTTCGATAACACCCTAATGAGATGTCTCGATGCTGAAGAAGAACAAACAACTTTGTGAGCAGTACACGAGGGTATATGTGGATCCCATTCAAGTGGTCGTACTTTAGCCCATAAGATTACGAGACTAGGTTATTATTAGCCTACAATGGAGAAAAACTCATATATCTTTGTAAAGAAATGTAGACAATTTCAGATACATGAAAATTTGATAAGAGAACCAGCATAGGAGCTTTGTTTGATTACATCACCATGGCCCTTTGTCCAATGGGGACTTAATGTCATAGGTAAGATACACCCTCCATCATCCAATGACCATAAATTCATCATAACTGCCACCGAATACTTCACCAAATGGATTGAAGCTATTCCCATGACCTACATCACCGACACGCAAATATCCAAGTTTATCCTAAACTATATCATTGTTTAATATGGTGTACCCCAATCCATTATCAGAGAAAATGGACGTCCATTCAAAAACCAAGAAGTATGCCATTTATGTGATGAGTTCCATATCAAACATCATTTTTCCACCCCATATTACCCACAAGGTAATGGGCAAACCGTGGCATCTAATAAAACCATTGTTAGAATCATAAAGAAGACTATCAATGATGTTGGTCATGACTGGCACCTATAGCTTAATCCTACCTTATGGGCTTACTGCACAAGCATCCGTACTCCCACTGGCGCCACTCCATACTCCCTAGTATTCGGATCCAAAGCTATCTTACCTATTAAGGTTGAAATTCCTTCCCCGAGGGTATCCCTGAAGGGTCACATTGAAGATGAAGAATACCGTGTATGTAGATTACA
The DNA here is from genome assembly GCA_007115665.2 of Sequoiadendron giganteum. Lineage (NCBI taxonomy): Eukaryota > Viridiplantae > Streptophyta > Pinopsida > Cupressales > Cupressaceae > Sequoiadendron > Sequoiadendron giganteum. Next base: position 211,826,326 of record CM021103.1, read on the forward strand.
AGAGCTAGAATTATTGGATGAACAAAGATAGAAAGCACTAGACCATTTGGAAGCATATCAGAATTGTCTTCATCATAGCTATAATAGGAAATTTCTAAATAGACACTTTGACATTGGTGACCTAGTTTTAATGGAGAATCCCAAGAATCAAGCTGAATGAGAAAAGCCAGGTAATTTTAAACCTAACTGGTGGGGCCCTATATAGTCACAGAAGCTTTTGGATTAGCAGCATACCAACTCTCTACCCCTGAAGGAGAGCCACTTTTTTCACCTATCAACAGCCTTCATCTGAAGAGGTTCTATGCATAGCTTCTGAGAATCTGTCTTAATCTAGAAAATACAAAAAAATGAAAAAAAAAAAAGGTTACCTTGATGAAAACCTGGCAAACAAGCGTCTTTGTAAAACCAAAAAAATGAGAAAATCAAAATAGTAAAGAGAAATAATCTATCCAATAGTGAAATTCGCTTCAGTGGCGCTATGGATAAGTACCATGGTAAAAACATAGCAAATAGGCGCCATGTGTAGTCAAACTCGCTCTTTCATCTACCATCATTCCAATCAGATTTTTTTACCATCCATCATAATAAATGGTTGTCTTATCCATTTCTTGCAACGAGTGACATAAAAAGTCCATACTGTCACATTCCCCTCTTCATCTTCCAAATATTATTCCCGACTAGGGGAAAATCCTTGTTCTGTGCCATGAGGACTGTGTACATAGCATTACACCATCGAAAATGTCCTGAAAAATCCCAAAAACATTAGAAAACTTCAAAAATCCCCCAAAAAAAGTTGATTCAGTCATGTTAAGTTAGTCATAGACATAGTCGAACTACGTTGCCTCTACGATTGGGATGTAGGCAAGGCCATCAATCAATGTGCCCCCGAGGCATTAGGTCTATCTGTCTAGATTTGTCATGTATCACACACATTAAAATCATGACTCTTTGTACATTCAAATTCATTGGTCCACTAACTGATTTGATTGTAAAATCTGACGAAAACTTCCAACGATAGCTATATAATTAGATGTATCATCAGGCACTAGTGCAAATTTTCATTTTTAAAATATTTTAGCCCCGATGTTCGTCGAAATTTCGATGAACCTTATTTTTCGTCTACGTTTCGATGAAGATCTTTCACTGAAATTTTGACGGACTTGCAAAGTTAAATTGTGGTGCAGACATAAATAAAAATGAGCTCGACTATTTATTCTGACAGTGTTTTGCTCGATGATTTTCTTGGGTCAAAAATTAGAAAAAACTCAAGAAGATATCGCTAGGTTGAGGGTATTCATTGTCTTTTTCCAGAATTCATTTGTGAATTCAGATTTGTACTTCCAGGTTTGAAAATCATATTTTAAAGCAACATCTCATCAGATTTCATTTTTAGTCTTGTGCATTTTCAGAATTTCATTTCCAGATTTTAGACCTGACTTCACAAATTCCTTATAAGGGAATTTTTTATAACTGATGGAAAATTCTTGATGGATTTGGACAAATATTATATTTGCAAGGTTTCAATTTTAACCCTAATGATCAATTTTCAATAGATTTGGGAGCCATAACTAGATAATATCAAAAGTTTTGGTTGTTTTTTACTGTAACCAAGTTTATCTTCTAGACACATAGCATATAAAATCTTAGATAATACTGCCTTACAATACCATCAATCTATATTCTAACCCAATACTACTTATCAAATCCTTATATGAACATATTCACCTATAAGTTATAACCTCACTCAAGCATTTTAATTAATTCCTTGAATTAAAGCCAAAATGAAAATTACACACACCATAACAGTGAGATGAATAGAATAACCCTTGATCATTTTATTCAAGATAATAATATATTCATACAATGGAGAGACATGAGCTTGAAATGAGTAATTTTCATTCAGATGCTAGTACTGTCTTGAAAATTAAGTACCCATGAAACTAAAACCTAAAACAGAATGACACCAAACCTAAGAATACTATCTTCACTAAAATATTAGGCTCTTTACAAATTCGATCTGCAACTTCACTTAGAATCAACCTAAAGATATCTAACTTGCTAACCTATATTTCTGGTCCCGAAATCCTTCTTATAGGGAAAATGAAGGAGCAACAAGCATCGAACCAGAAATACACCTGTCATTGGTCACTTGGACCGCCTTATGACATTTCAAAAATTGGTTACAACAACCGAGTCTCTAGAGAATCTTCTTGTTCATCCCATCCACTGGAGAATGATTGTTTCATTTTCCAAACTTTGAAAAATTGCACCAAAACTACCACCAAGACAACCAAAATTTGTTATAACCATAACTGATGAGTTGTTAACTATCGGTTGTGGACTCTATCCTATTCTTCTTTAGTTAAGTACTTGTCTACCCATCCTTGATATTCCTCATTTGTTGGCCAATTAAAATTTACCACCTCATTTACCTTGCCACTGTAAGGTGTATAATTTATTGCTACTTGATTCACCTCCCTTTCAAAAGATTCCAAAAATGTGCTAGTGTTAATGATTTTATCCATACTACTCATCAATATGTCATAATGTGAGTAATCACAAATCAATTTGATTTGTGAATTGATGATTTCATCTACCTTGTCCTACCATTGTTGCAGTGATCTAAGATTTTCTTGGGAATCTACAATATTTGGTAAAGATGTGTCACTCCAGTCATCAAAACTCTTTACCAACTCTTTAATCCTCCTTCTCAAATCATTAGGTAAGGCTTGGAAACCTTGCCATGACTTCACAAAGTCTTGAGTAGGCCTTAATTGTTGAGGCCTATTAGCTGCATCAAATCTAGAGGTTTTATACATAACATCTAAATCATAGGCCCTAGGGATCCATTTCTCAATTAAAGGAAAAACTAATTCCTGATCCCTGATTATATTTTTAATTGAATCCAAAAATAAATAATATAAAGAATAGAGAGATGGTAATCTACCATCAACTCTCTCATTCAGGTGCCTCAAAACTATATCTACAACCTCATTTTTCTTAACAAATACTCCCTCCTCACTTGCTTTGAGAGTTGGATCTACAAAGTACTCAACCTTCTCTTCAACTGGTTCTAATGAAGGACTGGGAGTAGGAGTCTGGATGGGAGATCTCAGAGTGGAAACAATTGGAGAAGTTGGGGGTACTGACCTTGATGTTGAAGGTAAGGCTAGGGTACCTAGAGCACTAGAAGACTCCCCCACATGCCTGTACTTCAACCTGTCTACTTCAGTCTATAGCTCAACATTTCTTTGCTGCATTCTACTATATTCCCCAATAATGATATTTTACTTCTCCATCAGATTTTTCTTCTCAGCTTCTTCTCTTTGAGCTATCTTTTGGGACAATTTGGCCACATTCATAGTCAAGTTTGTAGCTTATGTGGTTGAGGTTTTGGAAGCTCTTTTGATAATCAACCCTCCCCTCAAGTTTGAGCTAATATCAGTAACATTTGGCTTTTTTCCTTGAGGTGCCAATGCCCAAATAGCCAGGGTCTCATACTCTTCACTGAAGGCAAAATCTTGGAGTGTTGCCTTGACCTCTTCCTCAATGTTCTACATTAGATGTTTGGACTTTAGGATAGCATTGAATGCTACAACATTTGCTATATCCCATTCAGGCAGAATTAGAACACCATCTTGGGTTACCAACTTTCTTCCTTCCTTAGGAGTGATGCTTTTGAACTCATTCATGAGTTTAGCCTTCACCTCATCATCATTTTCTTGATTAGACCGATCAGGCCTTGATTCTCTTCTCTCCTTGCATTTGGCCTAGTATTCCTCCAACTTCATCCTCCATACTAGTTGCAAGAATATAGGAGTTTTCACAAATGCATCATCATCCAAGAATGCCTTGCATGCTTCCATTCTGGCATCTTGTACACACTGGCCTTTTATATCCATATCAGATAATACCAATTTAGTTGATCTAGGAGGGGATGGAATACCAACCTGCATATCTTGATCAATAAAAATTATTTCCTCCATCAGAGTATCATGTGTTTCTTCAAGTCTTTGCCTATTTTGGCTTGGCTCTGATGGTGATAGTGTAGGATCAGCCTGAGGTGGAGAATCCAAATCAATTATTTTTACACCTCCAGGTGCCTTGATCTTTGGTCTTGAGTGAATTGAGGCTTTCTTCACCTACTTCCCCTTCTTATCCTCCTCCTCCTCACTACTATTGTCATTCCTTTTCCTCTTGTAAAGAGGCCAGCTCACAGTAGGCTAATAAGTTGGCCATGTTTCTTCAGGCCTCACCTCTGGTCTCTGAATACCGAAATCCAAATCCAAATTAACCTTCTTGTGGAATGGAGTAAAATCAATCAATGGATCATACTTGGTATCCATTTTATGTACTGCAACCAACAATTTTTCATAGGCAATCCATTTCTCCTTATTCAGCTCCTGATTATTTAAGTCAAATTCATTCCTGATTAAGTCTTCGGGAAAATTAAATTCATGGGAAAGCTTGCCACCCTTAATCCGTTTCCTGAATAAGGCAAAGAAACCCTTTGGATCATGTTTCCGCCTAGGACCACTCCTCAAGTGAAAGTCATCAAAGTACCTCCTGAAATGATCCCATCCACCCTTGGAAAAGAAAATCTGATACAATGGTGTAATTAGGGAAGAGAGTCCCTTTTCCCTTCCCTATCAGGTTGTCATCATGGATACAACCTATTTTCCACATGACTTTGACAAACCCCATTCTGGATGGCACATTGAAAGGGAGAATATGTGGGGCTCCCTGGAAACCATATACTCTTAAGACAGTGCTGATAGGGTACAAAATGATGTCACCCTAGTTGTGACAAACCTTTAAATTTGGCTTCCTCTCCTTAGGCCTGAGAAAGTCATGAAGATCCTCAAGAACCATGGGAACATTAAAAATTAGCCGATCCCTAAGCCTGGAAGCAAATCAATTATCAAATTGCAAATAACTGGCGCTTCCCCTATTGTATGACAGGTCTGCAGTCCAAACCTACACTGGTAACCTTTCCCCATTTATGTCCTGCCTTAACTCCATCCTTTCTGTAAAGAAGTCAGCATTATTATACAAAAATATATACATAAGCAATGAATACCAGAAGAAAGGATTGCTAGTATCTCCAACTTGAAATTTCAGCAATCCATCATGCATCTTTTCTACTAGAAAAGATGCAAAATCATATATTACAGAGAAATTTGGGTGTTGTATCTAGGCCCCCATGAACATATATGCAATTGGAATAACAGTGTTTGGGCTAAAACCCAGAATCTGGCAGAGTGAGTAGAAAGTAGCCAAAAAATGGTTGGAAAAGTAGCTTAGCCTGAAAGGCTCCTTGTCGTTGGGATTGATGTAAACTGTAGAACTGCCTACCTTTGCCGGACGAGGAGGAAGCAACTTCAACCTAAACAATGGCTTTGATCTTGTGTATTCTTGCTTCATTTCCTCAAGATCAATTTTAACCAAGAATGGACTTGGTTCACTTAAATCAAACACCTGTTGGATTTATTCTTTGCTTATACTCAACAGGACTCCTCCATCATTATCCCTAATAACCCTAGTGATAGGGTCATACCGTGCTGCCACAACCCTGAGTAGGTCCACATCAGGGAATACATTTGGCACTACCAACCTCCCCATGTCCTATGTCTAGGCATTAGAAAAAGGGTGAGGTAAATTGCGTTGTCCATACTAGAGCTTGAACATGTCTAAACCTATCATAAGAACCCTAGCATCTGCAATGTTATAATTTTTGCATACTAGTCCCTCACCTAGGGTTCTTCCATTCATCAAAACCACACCCCTCCTTTTATCATTTGTAGACAGTGGTAATTGGTTGAGGAAATCATCATAAAAAATTCTCTATAGATAATCCACATGGCTAGAGTGTTGCTTCGGTGGTGCCATCTCAAATAAAATAGGGTTTCTTTAAAATTCAAACCTTGAACAAACTAGGGCTACTTAAACAATGAAATTATAGTAAATCTTTGCAATCTCGCACAATTCAATCAAACCAGTAACCCTACTTTAATAATCAACAAACCCTTTGACCAGCTTATTGCAATTCTTCACAAAACCACAACTAAAGAAATAAAATAGTTCAAAGAACAACTCATGGGATATGCTTTGCAGAAGACCAAATTCTTGCTATGATTGCTCAAAAATTTGTTGTTGGCTCTATAACTAACTTGTGAGAATGTTTGAATGTTGTGTGATGAAATAAGATGAAAGAAACATGATTTATGCCGCTCGAATTGGGACATTAAACGTCTCATTTTCTATTAAAGCTCTCATACATGCCGTGACAATGGCTCCAATAGCATTTGATGCGAATTTATATTCCAACTGTCGATCTTTTACTTTTGTCAGATCATCGAGCAACTAACTTCAAAAGGCTAATGTAATTGCCATCTCAGCACCGAGGGCCCACCATAGTATGCAACGTCAAAGGAAGTACACGTGGTGCTTGCTCGTGATATCACAATCCATAAACATCCTGCATCTTTCGATCACGCAATGGTGGGCAACCGTTGATCTCCACCATTGGGAATTGTGTTCATCTATATCATTTCTCAGCATTGGACATAACTATTGAGCAAATTTTTAACCTCCATTATAACACATCCATTGATTTTGAGCACGTGCATCCTTCAACCACTTTAGTAACCTACCAGATAATGTATTAAAACCTTGATGTATATACTAAAGTATTTTTATTATTCATTTGGCACCACCAGCTAAGACACATGGCGCCCGCCCGTGATATCATGATCAGTTGAAACTCTGTGGTGGGGGCATCAGGGGATCACGGGGAACAACTAAGATCAATTGATGGTTGATCAATGGTCAATTAAATATTCCCTGCAAAATAAAACATTTATTAATACGAAGGAAGGGGACACCACCTAGGCCAACGATAAATGATGGCTTAAGGTTGTTTTGAAACATGGGGCATGAGCCGACCAAAACTTAGGAAATAATAAAATCTAGGAAAAACATTTAACTCAGTTATAAATAGGGGCTCGACCTAGACGATGTACCAAGGCATAAGTCGTTTTAACACCCACTCCAAAAAAGTAACGGCCAAATAGATTTTACCCAAGGTTTTACAATAGGAAATTAGGATTTTTCAGGAAAGCCAAAGTAAAACCTAACCTTAACATCCTCCTAAACAATATAGCAGACCAAGACAAGGGTGAACACAAAATGGGATTCAAAGAGAAAAATTTGAAGCTCCATCAAAAGGCATAGGGATAGCTACAGATTCAAATAGCTGTCAAGATTTAGGCCTAGAGGGTTGAAGAAATAATTGGGAATTTTTGATAGTGGATAGTTAGAGCCATTTAGCTATGATATTTTTGAAGACTACTTCATAAAGATGTATTTTTCCCTTTGCCAAGTTTCAAAAATAGATTTTAGACCTTAGATGCCAGTGTCTTATAAAAGCAGTTATGGTATATCTGTTACTTGAAGTTCTTGAATTCATCTTGACTCTATACAAATGTGAACAAGAAAGAAAGAAAGCAACAAATTTGTAAATATTGTGAGATATTTAGAGCAACAAACTAAAAAATGAAAAAATGAAGGTCAAAGCCTCTCTATTTTTCTCAGTTCATTTAAACTTTTTAGATGCTGCCAAACATCTAGCAAGCTATAACTATCATGTAGATTATATGATTTCTATTTGTTTTGTACTTTGGAACAGTTTAGAAGATGAAATTGTCTCCTCATGTAGAAGTATAAGCTGCCATATTCCTTCAAAAGTTGGTACAAGAATCAAAAGATGAACTTGTCAAATTGGAAACCAAAATCTTTTTGGTAAGAAGAATTGATTTTGACATGAATGGAATGTTGTAACAACTTTATTAAGTAATACAGTTTATTTAGTTATTTGACAATTTGGTGATTTGTGTGTAGATATGCCACCATATGAAACTGGGTGGAAAAGAGCACTCCTTACCTTATCAAGCAATATCCAGGTAAGATTTTATAAAAAATAAATTGTGCTTTTAGTGAAGCTGGTCAACCTACTCATGCTTTTGCATGCTTAATTTTTTCCTTTTGGATTGAGCTACTTATGATAAATTTTTAACTTTCCTTGCAACCTGTGTATTACCCTCTCAAGTTTTTAATTGCTTAAAAGCAATCTCTTATAAAGGATATAAAATTCCTTAGTACTTTAGATTGTCCTATATGTTAAGGGAGGCATCTGACTATTGTTTATATAATTCAGCTTTATTTGAGAGTAAGCATATTTAATCTCTATGTGGTAGATTCATACACTAAAATGATATCATCCTTATTTAGCCATACACTAATTTTTATCAGATGGATGTAATCATTAAGGAAGACGCTTTCATTATTCCCTTAATGGATTGAAATTTCAAGGAGGCCATCTAATAGTGTTGCCTATTGATATCCAAAGCAGGGATGTGAATAAGACTGATGACTATGCAGGCTATATTGTAGATAAAATTCATAGATCTTTTAACTTTATCAAGGCATATAATAGGGTGGTCCACTTCAAATGAAACTCTTTATTATGCCATACTATTTTATTTCCAGAATTCAATTGTGAAGTCAAATTTGTACTTCTAGGTTTGAAAATCATATTTGAAAGCAACATCTCATCAGATTTCATTTTTAGACTTGTGCATTTTGAGAATTTCATTTCCAGATTTTGTTGTGCAAGTTCAATATTCTAATTTTAGGAGTCTAATAGTTGGAAATCATAGTAAAATCAGAATTTAATAATTTCTAGAATTAGCATTTTAAAGTGTTTTTTGGGGTCATTAACTTCAAACTATCTTCTCTTTTGTAGGGGTGGTTGCATGCCAAATTTTTTGGGTGTAAAATATCATAATTATTGGAGTGTGAGTTTGATATTTTTTGAAGATCTAAATATTCAAGCTTGGTAAAGAAAAATCATGTCAGATAATATTAGTCCAAAACAAAATGAAGAGTCACTTGATAGATTGTCGGCTAGATTGAAAAGAAAGGGTGATGGGAAATGTTATTGTCCTTGCAATAATTGCAAGGGTTTAAAGATGAAAAGACTTTTAATCACAAAAACTAAGAAACATTGTAGGCAACATGGTCATGTTGAAGGGGGGCATGGTTTTCATTTATTGGTAAGTTGTTCATTATATGTGTTTATATTGATTGAGTTTGTAAATGTTTATATTGTTTTAACATTTGATATATATAAAAAATCACTTGATCATGATCATGGTTTATTTGTGTCTATCATTATTATAAAGGTGGGGCACCCTAGGGCACATGATATGGATTATCATGGCCCAGACAATGTGGTTTTGCAAGCGGAGGAACATGGAGCTATGAATATCAAAGATGAAGTTAATGATCCTATGGAAGAAGATGATCATGCGTCAGAAAACACAGTTGAAGATGATGGTACAAATACATTGATCCATGACACATGTAGTGGCACAACTGATCATGTTGATCGAGATGAATTTGATGATGTTCATGATTTACCTGTACTTGAGAAGGCATACGAGCCCCTTTATGAAGGCTCCCAAACAACTCTTGTCTCTGCTGTATTATTACTGGTGAACTTGAAGGTTATGAATGGTTTATCCAACATAGCAATCTCATGGATGTTAAGGTATGTCATATATGTCCTCTTTTTTCATCTATTTTAATTGTTGTTAGTTCATCGCCTATAAATAAAGGATGAAGTATGTAACATTAATATTCTTTATATTAACAAATTATTTTTTGTTGTAGATTGATTAGTGAATTTTTGTTACCACCATCAAATATTTTACCTCGCTCATACCGAGATTTATCTGGCATTATGAAAGATATTGGAATGGAGTATCAAGTAATAGATACATATCCCAATGATCATATTATATATCATAAAAAAACATTAATTTGCAATAGAATGCTTGGAATGTCATATCAGTAAATATCGAATAGATCAACTAACAAAAAAGGTGCCTCACAAGGTTCTTCGTTAAATTCCCATTATTCCACGTATGCAACAATTATTTAGGTGCGAAATCTTAGCGCAATTTATGGATTACCATGCACATAATAGAAGTGGAGATGACATTCTTTGAATGCCTGCAAATGGTTTTGCATTTAGGGACATGGAGGAAAAATGGCCACACTTTAAAGAAGAACCTCGTAATCTCAGGCTTTCATTGGCAATGGACGGTGTCAATCCATTTGGAGAGTTGAGATCTATTTACTCAATGTGGCCTATTTTGTTATCGACAATAAAATTCATCCATGGATGTCAATAAAGAGGGAGCACACAATGTTGGCAATGATTGTTCCAGGTATTTGTTTACATCAATTTTCTTTCACGTAGTAGCATCTCATTTTTCTTATTTGTTGCATAATGACTTATATGTTTTTTCATTTAATAGTCATGTACATTAATTTATATATATTGTAGTAAAATGGTTATAATAATTATGTAATGTTTATGTTCATTCAACTAGGTAAGTACCAAGTTAAAGATATGAATGTATATATTGAGCCTCTTATCGACGAGTTACTAAAGTTATGGAATGGTGTGACTGTGTATGACATATCTAGACCAATAGGACAAAGACAATTTGAATTCCATGCAATGCTTGTATGGACAATTCATGATGCCCCAGGACTAACACATTTTTTTGGTATGTTATAATGTTCGACTGCATGAATTTAATGATATTTAATTTTATGAAGTAGATATCATGCATGTTTTTTAAATAATCTATTCATTATATATAATTATAAAAATTGACATATTTAATCCAATTATATATGATTTGCAAGTCTTCAAACAAAGGGAAAATTTGCATGTCCAATTTGTGGTCCAAAGATGAAATCTCGTCGTTCAAAAAGTTTAGGAAAGCAGGTGTTTGATGAGTATAGGCACTTCCTCCACATAAATCATAAGTATCGAACTACTGAAAACCATCTTTTCAATGGGAAAGAAGAGACTACATCAAAACCACGAAGAATGACACCTCACCTATGCAAGTTGGAATATAATATAATTAATCATCAAGGTTATACATTGGATCAAATTGTTTATATATCATATATGATATGTTTTGAATTTATATTTTTATATTGTGTTGTGTTTACTCATGCTGTATTTGACAATGATTGTTGTTAATTTGTTTAACTTATATGCTTCATGAAGGTCACCAAGGCATTAATGGTTGGCTTCCACAGGGACTGAAAAGTTATTTCAGACAATTTAGTAGGTTGCCCTACTATGAGCAGCTACAAATTGTGCATTTATTTGATACAATGCATATCGGAAAGAATATGACAGAAACGTTATGGAAAATATTGGATGGAAGGCATGACAAACAAAAAATTATCAGAATTTGTAGTGACATTCAAGAAGCCAGTCATGCAATGAAAAATCTCATTTAATTAAATAGCAATGGAGACCAATTTAATATAAGTGCCCTTCCTTGGTTATTAACGGAGCAACAAAGCAATGCTATAAAAGAAGTCATACGAAAAATTTGATTTCCCACAGGATTTGTTGCGAACATAAACAGTATCATAACAAAGAAAGGTGAATTTGGGTTAGGGATGAAAACGCATGATTGGCATACCTTCATTAAGGTAATTATTCTGGTATATTATATATATATTTGTATACTGCATGTACTTTTCAGTGTATTATGTTTACTACTTTTGGAAAAATATTAATGAAAAGATCATTTTATAATTGTTGCAGTACGTTCTACCTCTATCTCTCCTAGACAATTTCGACAACAATGTCAAGCAAGTTATATATGATCTTGGAAAATACATGAGGTAAGTAGCGATATTTTTTCAATTTGTTGTATATTTTTGTTAAATCTTGTGAATATATTTGTGCCTTGAATCACTTGTAGATGGTTGTCATCTAAAGCAATCCATAAAGAAGATATAAATTATTGGAAAAGAAAAATTCCTCGTCTAATGTGTGAAATAAAAAAGTGTGTACCTTCAACATTTTTCAATGCACAAGAACACTACCTCATACAACAAGTTGAGGAGATTGAATTGTGTGGACCTGTACACACAAGGTCAATGTGGATGGTTGAGAGGCACTTAAATTTTTTTAAGGCTTTGGTTAGAAAAAGAGCACATCCTGAGGGTTCTATGGTGGAGGGATATATGGTATACCAGGCCATGGTGTACATTACTGAATATCTTCCTAAGTTTGCAGCAAAGATCCATGTAGATCACATTTGGGATCCCAACTCCATTAACAAATTTGAAGGGGAGTACCTTATGGGGAAAGGTACATTGAGGAAAGTGACAAATAATTATAAGATGGTCATGGAGATTAATTAGAATACATTTTACATTTGGTTTTTATGTATATTGTACTTATTTAATTATTAATCTTCAATATTCATCAATTATAAATTAAGGTCGTATACTGTGGTAATTAACTAATTATACGTCATATGTGAATTTCAATTTTTTTTGATACAGTTGGTCGAGAGTGGGATGCACTACATTTGTATGTCACAAACAATATTGATTGGATGATAGTATGGATTGAACGATGTCAACAATCTGGTTGCGCATTAACATGGGAAAGTGTGGCTTCATTGGTTAAAGAAGCTCATCATAATGGAGATTCCAATGTTACACCAAGGGAAATTGATTTAGCATATGGTTTAAGAGATAAAAAAGTACGTATAAATATATTAATCACCCATATTATTTAATTATTTTCAATTATCTTGATGTATATATATGTTGAGATTTTTTTCTTTGCATACATTCGGCCAAGAATAAATATTTTTATCAACTGGCAATATTGCAATAAGTTTTACATATTTGACATATTGTAGGTGAAACACCACAAGGCTTTGTGGTGCAATGGTCATAAATTTTGAATCAAAAATTTGGATGACACAAAGAAAAATTGTGATTCTGGGATAACTGTAGTCTTCCAGGTGACTAATGTTTCATCTAGAAGTGACATACATCCAGAAGTCTCAGAAAATCAATACTATGGGATTTTGGATGATATAATTTAGTGTGAATTTAAGTCCTTCAAATTAGTTTTGTTCATCGTCCTATGGTATAGTCTACGATTGAATGAAATGATCTCGAGAGAACTGTTATTGAGCATGATAATGGATTTACCATGGTTAATACAAGGTATTTTGAGCGAGCTAGAAATGAGCCCTATGTTCTTCCAAGCCAATGTGAGTAGGTATTTTACTCAGAGGTTCCAAGTAAAGTAGGTTGGTCATATGTTGTTAGACATGATCCAAGAGGAAGGCCAGTAAAGTATAATGTGGTGGAAGAAGAAGATATTAAAGAAATAAAAGATGATGTAGATGATGATCAGGATCAATAATTAGTTGATGATGTGGCTGACAAAGATGTCAAAGAGGAGGAACTAGATCATGATGATGTAGGAGTTAATTTTCATGAAGATGATATCCATGTGGATGATGACATTATCGAAACTGATATCAATGATGATGATGATGATATGACCAATCCTTACAATGTTGAATCTGGATCAGATGATACAAACAAAGAGTTGGATGAAGAGAAGATCAATGACATTGAAATGTATGAGTTATGTGATTGTATTATCTATTTGATATTAATTTATTGATAGAATTATATTTGAATTATGTGGTTATATAATTAATTTATGATGTTTTTAATTTTAATTATATTTGAATTATATTAGAATATGTTCAATTAATAGATGTAAAAAATAAAATGATAAACTAAAAGATGAATGCATGAGACCAGTGCCTTCTTGGGTGTATGGAGTCTAATGAAGATCTATAAAAGTATAATCTATGATGGCAATAATTCAAACTGATTGGCACATAGATGTAGTTTATAACTTGTATAACTGTGCAAGTAAATGACTGACAAACTCTACTTGAGATAGAATGACAATCCTAGTTATGTGATTCTTCTTATTGATCCAATTAATACTCTTTAATTACTATGATTGACTAGAAGGGTTTAATATTTACTTGAAAGAACCAAATAATCACATCACACAAATACAACAAATGTGTATTGGTAAATTGAATATATATATGCTTGATATATCAATTTAAACAACAAAAAAGCATCAAAATGGAGACAACCAGATAACTCTATAATTCCACAAACAACTGATACCAAGATTAAGCTACAAGTTTAGACATCTTCATTAACTTCATCAAAATTCATAAATGCATCTGAGTCTTTTAAAGGAAAGTTTCATTGCAAACTATCTACTATATCTTTCTCCTATCCGCCTATATATGTTTTACATTATGAAATAGATATAAATATATCAAAATTGTGAAAGGGTGCATCCTTTCAGAAATGTCTTTTTATTAACAACAATAACAAACTAGAAATTATTCTCTTTTAATTCATAAATAGATGTTCGACAGATAATCTCGGTAAGCTAGCCACTTGTGTGTATCAGCAACCTCATGCACATTCCTTATAGCTATCTCCATTTAGAACATCTTCTCATTCTGTTCACATGCCCCATCCATTGTTAAATCATTTCCCGTGGCTGTCTCTAGAATTGTTTGCATCATTGTCTCATATTCCTTCATCCATTTGTCTTTTCCCTTTAGTTCCCCTACATCTTCTAACAGCATTGGTACTCCCATTTTTGTGACATTGATCATCCCCTGCTCATCACCTTGTAATTCATCATGGAAGTCTTTATGTTTTTTCATAAAATGGTTTATAGTATCAATAGATATGTTATCAGGAGCATCCCTTTGGTTTATTTCATGGAACTTCTCTCAGATCCTGCCATCTATCCTCTTGTGTTCTTGTAGTGCAGTAAAATTGTTTGAATGTGTTCCCCAGAGCTTACTCAACCAAGTCATTAAGTTGGTATGCCTCTTCCTTATTATTGCAGTGAGTGCATCACATTTACCTCATGAGTACACTTTTTATTCTTCCCACTAGTTTCTTTCCTAGGAGCTTTCACCATGAGTCAATTTCTTTGTGGATCCCAACGTGATTCCCATCATGTCCTTAAAGTGATCAATTTGTTTGAGTAGTCTCTCATTATTAATCTTATAAATTTATTTTTCCTTGATTAGCTTCTGGATTTGGTCTTTATTTAATTTGGCCACATTAATGCCAATTTATTTTGTAGCTATTAGATCAACCTCACCAAATTTTATCGTCATTACATGTCCAAAAGCCTTTTCAGTATTGATTACAACAGATTTCTTGTGTGGAGGATACAGGGTCCATATCATAAGTGATCCCTCATTTGGGTTATACTTAGATCCTGCATAGATCTCTGTTACCCCCTCAAGAGTGAGTTTATGTGTGGCGTTACTATTCTTTAGAAAGCTATCAAAAACCAAAGTAGAGTTTAAATCCAACCTAGGAAAGATCATGATACGTGCATATTCTAATAATTTCCTTCCTTTGTCAGGGGTTATCCTCTTCATTTATTCTTTCACACTTGATTTTAAGTTATTCAATAGTTGTTCCTCATTACTTGGTGTAATAGTCTCCATTGATTCCCTTATTGATTTTCCTTTTATTTTGCACAAAAAGGTTTTAAATTCTGAAGTTTTAATGAATTCATCATCAACAACAAATGATTTATATGGTATTTGGCTTGTGTTAGTAGCTGCACTCCCTTCAACATCTGGTTCCCTGGCAACATACTTGTAGTCTTGAGTTCTCAATCTGGAAATTTTATCAATTGTACTACTAGGCCTACCATCACCAAATGCCTCTTCATCAGAAGATAATAGTTCTATGTCTTGCAATCCCCTGTTATACTCATCAAGAACTTTTTCGGTTTCCTCTGCTTCCAAATTCTTGATCAAGTCATCATACAGATAGGGTATGTGATTGTATCCTCCCAAGTTCATTTTATTTTTGGAAAAATCAATATACCCTTCTGGATCAAATCCTTTTCGTAGTGGACCCTTCTTCATGTTGTATTGCAGAAATTTATTGAGAACCATGTCATATCCATCCCTTGCTAATACAGTGAAATCATCAAAGCATAATGTACTAGGCATAAATGTCTGCTTTCCGAAAGAACTCAAATTCATAACATCTGAAAAGTCCAATTGCCTAGCAATCTCCAAATATGCAATCCTATCAGGCACCGTCTTGGCAGAATGAAGGGTCCATCTTCAAATCCATATACTCTTATCATGGTCGCATCTTCTAAACAGTACCGGTCTCCCCAATTGTGGTTGAGAGGTCCATTGAAATCCTTTTAAAAACCTTTTTATTTCATCAGATCAATGAGTATTCACAATGATGATTGTAAAATCTGTACAGTGGTTTCACAAAAAACTCTTCAAAATGTAGATAACAAGAATTAGCAAATCTACAATCCCAGGTGGCAGTCTAGAGTTGTACTAGTAATAAGCTTCCTTCCTTATCAAATTGTACAACCCTTAGTTTTTCAGGCCACATCTACAATTCTTGTCCATAATAAAGTATCATATGCATTAGGATTGAATAAGAATCCAAGTGCAAGATAGGAGCTCCACTTTTTAATGCCATCAGTCCTTGAATCAAGTACTTTAAAGATGTGTGAAGCATAATAAAAAAACCTTGAATTGTGACATTGGATGTCCACTTCAATTACCATGGGTACAATTGACATGTGCTTAGGGGCCTCCATTCCCAACACTTGACACACTGAAAAATATGTGTACCTCATGTAGGGTTCAAACAAATCAACATGGAATGGGGGACCATCACTGTCATTCAGTGGAACTGAAACACCATCTTTCTTAGACCTATGTAGTGGCAACCTCCAACCCTTGTACAAAGTATCCATCCTCCAAAATTCCTTTTCCAGCTCTTAGGTACAATTTTTTCACCACACACTCCCTCTAGGTTAAAAACCTCACAGATGGCAGCTTCAGATACATGTATAAATGGTTTACCTGATGGATCACAAATAGCTTTACATTTTGGATTATAATTGGCAGCTAGCATTTTCACCAATTCTACATTTACAAATACATTGGGGCAGACTAGTTTCCCTAGGTTTAACTTCCAAGGATTGCACACCGGTTCGTATCGGTTCCTTCATTGGTAATGAAAAATAAACAGCTCATATCCCCTAATTGGGGTCCATATGTCTCGTATATGCTTGCATTTATCCTCTAACTTTTCCACTTCTGCCCTAAGTTGTGCAGATCACCTGGCCTTAGGTCTTGAGCTGGGCAATTGATCAATTAAGTCCTGGTTTAACTTCCTCTCAGCTACCCCCGTTCCTTCTCTGCTTCAATTTTTTTGCTTTTTTCCTCTAGGGTTTTTACACTCACTCTGTTTCCTACCTTTTTCTTTTCCTGAGCTAGTGCTTTCCATTTTTATGAATCACAAAACCAAAAATTTAATTGCAGGGAACTTACAAGTTTATTTAGAATTCTTTGACCGCAAGATCCTTTGGCCCTTCGTCCATTCCTCTGCTGCTAACTTTGCAAAATTTTCCTTCAATTTCTTTTCTCAATTCAGGAAATCATCGACACATTTGGTAGTAATACTACCATTAATGTCCTAGCTTTGAAGACAAGCGTAGCTGATATTCAAATTTACCCACTCTCACATCAAATGTTCTATCGGCAAGACAATTGAAACTTTGGGCGATCCTTTTATTCAGGCTTGACTAACATTCATTAAACATTCTTTTTGTCGGGGAGACATTACGTTGATATCACATAATCTATCCATCTGATTCATATAAATGTCACCAAGATTGACCCCGATGAATATCTTGATCTGTTTGTGTCTTCATCGGCAAGACATGGTATATCGCTAAGACATTCAGTAATTTTGCTGATGTTATAAGTCTCCCTGATGATTATTCCTTTGATCTCAAGTATGTCGCCAAGACTCCTTCCGATGTAATCTTATCGGCGTGACATAGTGGGTCGGGAGGACATTTTGAACTCATTCTAATAGCGTTTGTCTTGGTGATAGTATGTTTCTTTGTTTTGTTCGGAAACACAAGATGAGTGTTTCGGCGATGATATTTCATCGGCAAGACAAATGCACTCGGCTTGACTCAGGGATCTTACTCTGATGGCGTTGGTCTAGCCGATACAACTCCTTGTGCTTTGATCGGTGAGACAAGATAGGTTACTTGCTGATGGAACTTCATCGGTGAGACCTATATGCTCGGTATGACCTTTTCATTTCACCCCGATGGAACTTGTCTTGTCGATGATATGGGTTATTTGAATACTAGATTTTGGAGGTTTTCATGATATCAAATGGTCAAGAATGATGTGATCAGTGTAGAATTTTGTGTGTTGTCACTTGTAATTAATCTATTTGATTATTTTGAATCTTTTTAGTTTTTGGATATCATCATAATTAATAAATTTAAAACTTATCAACTTCAAATATTTTATATTTTTAAAATTAGAATTTAGTTTAATTTTACAATATAAAAAAGTTTGTATGTAAAAATGAAAAAAAATACAATATAAAGAATACTTTTAAATTTAAATTTTAGTATTTGATTGTTGAATTATTTAAAAAGGAACATGTACTTCTATTTAATATTTAATTCATTTATATTACATAATCATTATAATTTAATTAATTATGAATTTAATAATTAAATAATAAATATTCTATGAATTTTAGAAAATAGAATTTAGTTTAATTTTAAAATAAAATTTAAGTTTTGTAAATATTGTGTTGATTTGATTATTTATTTTCTTTATGATTGATTATTCAAATTAAGAATAATGCAATTCAACTCAAAAATATAAAAATAAGCATGTAAAACATTTTATGATTTTTTGAAGTTAGAATTTAATATGATTTTAGAAAATGAAATCACTTGGATGCAAAGAAATAAAAAAAGTTGCTTTTATATATATTTTTATTTCTTAATTTATTCTCAAATTATAATTAATTATTGTTGAATTATTTTGAAAATAATATTTAGTTCTATTTAATTATAATGCTAATAGTACTTAATTTCACATACAAATAAAAATATATACTAACTTTTCTTTGTTTAATATATTTATCATTGATGTCAAATTTATAAATTAATATCAAGAAATAAATAACCTTAACCCCAAGATTTATACTAGAACTCTAATTGAACCCTAAACCTAACCCTAATTCAACCATAACAATAGGATTTAATTACGGTTAGGGTTAGAGTGAGAATTTAATTATGGTTAGTGTTAGGGTTACAATTACGGTTAAGATTATGATTCAATTATGATTATAGTTAGGGTCAAATTTATAAGCTAATATTAAGATATTCACAACTCTAACCCTAACCTAATCTTAATCTCCATCCTAGAATGCTAATTAAACCCTAATTGAACCATAACAATAAAGTTCAATGAGAGTTAGGGTTAGGGTTTAAGTAGGTTTATGGTTGGTATTAGGGTTTAGCTACTTGGTTAGGGATAGCATTGAATCAATTTTATGATTAGGGTCAAGTTCAAGTTATAGTTAGGGTTTAGTTAGGCTTATTTTGGTTAATATTACAATTGGGGTTTAACTAGACTGCTAATTGAACCCTAATTTAACCCCAACAACAAGGTTCAATTAGAGTAAGTGATCGAGTTCAATTAGGCTTAGGGTTAGCATTCAATTAGTGTTATGATTAAGATCAAGTTCAAGTTATAATTAGGGTTCATTTAGGCTTATTCTATTTAAGTTTACAATTAAGGTTTAATTAGAGTTAGGTTTATGGTTCAATCAGGGTTAGGGTTAGGGTTCATTTAGATTAAGGTTCAAATAAGGTTCAATTAAGATTTAATTAGGATTATTATTACTATTTAATTAGGGTTAGGGTTAATGTTAATTTAGGATTAAAATTATTAATCCAGAATAAAACTTGGAGCTAAGGTTAGGGATATGGTAAGTGGTAGGGTTAGGCTTAATTTAGGGTTCAATAAAGGGTAGGGTACAATAAGGGTATAATAATATTGGTTAATTTTAATTCATGACCATGCTAGATGCCAAATTGGTTTAAAAGGCCCTTTGTCGAAGCCCACACACCATTTATTTCTATATACCTTATATATTGTTTAGAATTTTTATCATTGTGTTTGACCTCATGAGAATTCTTTAGAGTAAAGTACACCTTGCAAATCCACCTACACCTGGAGAACCATTCAATCTCTCAAAATTTTACTGTTATTCTAGAATGATTATCAAATTGGATATGTCCAAAGCCTTTGATAAGTTGACTTGGTAACATCTATACTGCATATACCTGTTGTGAACTTCAACCAAGGGAGTACTAATTGCATAATGAATTGTATTCTTTTTCAATTTGATTAATCATCCCCCATAGGGTCTTCTTCACCAAGTAGGGGATTAAGTTAAAGAGACCCATTATCATGTATTTTTTCCATCAAAATGGCAAAGGCCCTTAGTACAGAACTTATACTAGCTAGTATGTTACAGAAATTTACATGACTGTCAATTCTAGCAGCACAAGCCAGTACATACAATTTGCAGATGTTACTTGAATTACAAGATAGACGAGATTTTGGAGGAGAT
Source organism: Sequoiadendron giganteum (assembly GCA_007115665.2). Taxonomy (NCBI): domain Eukaryota; kingdom Viridiplantae; phylum Streptophyta; class Pinopsida; order Cupressales; family Cupressaceae; genus Sequoiadendron; species Sequoiadendron giganteum. Next base: position 211,846,816 of record CM021103.1, read on the forward strand.
GCAAATAAAGAAAACTTTTCAATTTATTTAAATGCCTAGTGTGGAGTATCTGGAATTTATTTTTAATTGTGAATATGATATTGACATATATCATTGAAAAAAGATTGATAATATTGTTCTGATTCATTAGCAATAATTATTGGATTTGTGTGTAAAATATGGAGATTTGTATTTGACTACAAAGAGTTATCTCTTGTGATTTAACAACAAATTATTATTTTTGTTTGTGGGCTTCTTACATAAGACAATATATTTATGTATTTATTGTAGAGTCTATTCCAATTGATCATAACAAAAAAACTTCCATTACTCTACAATCAACAAAACATGCATATGGGTTCAATTGAGGTTTCTGATGTTTGATCAAGGCCTTTTTCAATACATTTCACATTATAATTTTTATGAGGCTTATTAATGAGTTATCTATTACAAAATGGAATAAAAAGATCATTTTCTATCGTAATGCATTTTTTGGAGACATTAGGCACCTATAAGAGGACTTAGGACTATATGCTTTCGTTTTCATTTGTGCAAAAAACTATAAAATTTAAGTAGGTTAGTTATACATGACTCTATGTGCAATGAAATTTCTAAAGATCTTTTCTTTTTTAAAGATGATTTTTTTTCATATATGTTGAATGGTTAAGGAAATCTTTGAACTCATTAATATTTACATAATATTGGCAACATGTAAATTGTGCTTTCTTCATGGCCTAAAAGCACAACCAAAGCATCTCAGAATTTTGAAGTGAGAAAAATTATTTTGTTATAAGGGTCATTTTGTAATGGAAGAAAAATTTGACTCTATCAATGATCAAATTCTTAAATTTAGGTGACAACTGCTTTATCCTAACCAATTGTTCCTAAAACACAACAAACACAATAAATACAAACAAAACTATTCTAAAACTTTTTGGCAGGAACTTCGTTGCTCTGCAACTCTTGTTTTTGTTGTTAAGCAAATAACAAATTATAATCTAATACAACTTTTCAACTTAAAAAGCAATGAAATAAACCATATTTTGAATATATAGATTTTTCAAATAAAAATTATTATTATGTTATTTTTCAATATTAGATTTAACATGCTATAATATTAAATTTAATATTAGTTATATGAATAAGATTCAAAATTTTGAAATGATTTTAATTTTTAAATTTATCTAAAATTAATTCTTAATAAAAATTTATAAATTATTAAAACCTTATTAATAAATTATAAGTTATTTTCCAAATAAATTCATTTAAAAAAATTACTTTTAAAGTTTAAAGATATGATATTTCCAAGTTTAGATTAAAAATCTATGTTTCACTTCACACAATTGCACAACCAATAAAAAAGATATGAAAAAACAAGATACATAGGAGAGTATTAAGAGAAAGATTAGACAAAAAATAGTAAACATAAAGTCTAAAAACATAATACAACAAAAGAGTAATAAAAGAAAATAAGTAAATAAATAAATAAAAATAACGTGGGAGGTGATTTAAGGGAAAAATAGGAAGAAAAAAATAATAACAAAAATTAGAATAATATTAAAATAAGAATTCAAGATTAAGATGTGAATGCTATTAAATATTATAACAATTATAAAAAATGAGTTAAAATCAAGTATAATTAGGAGTAGGGAAAAAATTAAAAAGTAAAGATAAAAATACAAGATGATATAAAGAGGCTTGGATGAAAATGGATGAAACAAAATCCATAAAATGTCATAAAATAAAAGAAAATAATATCTCATATCTAGAAACTAAATACTTACCTTGACACAAACCATAACCAATGCATAGTACATGTTGTAAGCACTTTATTAAAGAAAAAATTGACCATTTTATAAAAATCTCATGTGTTGCCATACATAATTAGATGTGGCAATGAATACAAATAATTACAACACAAATTTAACTAATATTGAAATTTAATCTTGTTAAATAATTATTTTTTGATTTTTGATTTTCTTGAATATTTATTAAGGTTAGGGTTATAATTAATAATTTTAGGGATATAATTAAAATAATTAATTTTAGGGTTATACACTTTATTTTATAATATTTTATAATATTATGATATTATTCTTTTATTATAATAAAAAAATCATTAGAATTAAGATTAGGTTTAGGGTTTGGGTGAATGTTAAGATTGAGATTTGAATTAAGGTAAGAAGTAGAGTGAGAATTATACACAAAGATAAGAAAAGTTGTAATAAAGAAAAAAGTTTAATTAAAAATTAAGGAAGAAAAAAAATGAACCCAAATTTAGATAAAAAGAGATCTAATCAAAATATACTATAACGTTAATCCTAATAAATAATTATTTTGAAATATTTTAATTTCTTGATTATATATCAAAGTTACTATTATAATTATTAATTTTAGAAATATAATTGAAATAATTAATTAGAACCTTAATTTTATAATAATAATTATTAATATTATAATTTTAAACCTACTTATTAGTATTATAATTAAAAAAAAATTAAAATTATGGTTAAGGTTAGGGTTATGGTGAAGGTTAAGGTTGGGATTAGAAATAGGGTAAAAAGTAGAGTTACAATTATAGTTATAACCATAGTTATTGTTAGGGATAGAGTTATGTTTACAATCAAGGTTAGGGTTATGTCAGAGTCATAAAAATATTATGGTTAGAATTAAGGTTAAAAAATATGGTTAAAATTAAGGTTATGGGTAGGGTTACAATTAGGGTTACAATTATGGTTAAAGTTAGGGTTGGTGTTTAAATTGGGGCCAAAATTGAATTCAGATTAGGGTTAGGGTACAATTAAGGTTATGATTAGGGTTAAATTAGGGTTAGGTATAAGGATCAATTAAGGTTGCTATTAAATCTACCAAAAAACTTATGGTTGTTATTAAGATTAGGGTTAGGGTTCAATTAGGGGTTAAACTTATGGTGTCAGGATCATCAAAATTTTATCCATAAGCATCTTCAATCTTCATATTATTATTCTTTTCCTTCTCATTTTGCATGTTAAATGAAAAAACTTAGTTTTACACCTTATTTAAGTCATTTAATCCTTGATTTTTGTCTCCAATAGATTTATTCAAAACTGTAGACACCATCCAATTGAACTATGAGATTACTCTCTCCTTCTATTAGGATGTAAGAAAAATCATTTGAGAGGTCTTTTTGGATCTTAGCCATTCTACTTTCAAGGAGATTCTTTCTCTGAAAGGGTTTCTAAAGATTTGGATATTCCACTCTTTCATTCTAAGATTTATGAATTTAAACTTTATGTTGAGCATGCACATCTTAGTGCGATGATCAAATGTTTGGGTGAGCTAGGAGTCAGTGACAACCATTTCAAAGTTTGGGTTTTCCAACTACACTTTTTCAAACTTGAAAGACACTCTTCTAGGGAATTTGTTCTTATCTATGAGCTAGTAATTCGAACCAACTTTAAATAGGGTTATGATTAGGGTTCATATAGCTTTATGGTTAGGGTTAAGCTTCAATTTGAGTTAAGGTTCAATTGATTAAAAATAGGTGCCTTGAGAAGGATATATATTGGTGTACTTTACATATGTTTCTAAAATATAGGCATGCTAGTTGATTTGTTACAAAAGAGTTTGCATATATTTTATTTTTCAATTTTTTTTAGAAGACATATTTTTTTTATTAAGAAGATTAAATTATTAATTATTAATTATAAATAAATAAGATTTGAATCAATAAATATGTATTAATTTTTTGATATCTTTTTTTATGAAATTAGTATATGGTAAAATTTCTCATATTTATAGTATTTTTTAATTTTTAATTTTACTTTTAAATAATTATTTAGGATACCTCACCTAATATTAAATTTTTCAAAATGAAGAACAACAAAGATAATATGCTCAAAATTACATGAGACAAAGACATGAATAAATGAATAATTTACAAAAAGAAGAATACATCGTGTACAAGAATCTGAATATGAGCAATACATATTAAGAAGATTACAAACAAATGAGCATTTAGACCAATTTAATGAGATAGAAAAACAACAAATACAAGTATGCAATCATGAATTAGTTGAAAGGAATTATGAATCTCATGAGAATATAGAGGGTAAATTTGAAGGAATGAATTCAATTACAATAGATCATGTGTTACAAATACCAAATAATAGAGTTCAAGATGCAATAAATGTTGAAACTAAAAAATCATGAAGAAAATAATAGTCCACAATAGGAGTTAACCTCTCAATTGAGAAGATGAAGACGACTGCAAAGAAGACAAAATGAAAGAGATCTAGGTACATGCAATAACAATAGAAATTTGCAAATTGATTTGAAAGATTTACAAATTATATTTCGACATGGTTTGGATAAACTTGCAGCACCAAGCATGTGTTACATTTGTCAAGAAATTTAGCCTACAATGAAGGTTGTATGAGTTCCTCAAGGCCCAATTTGCAATAGATGTCGACAAGAGAAACATGAACATCAATTTTTGCCATTAAATAATATGAATCCTGGTCCCACAACCATTAGAACTTGCAAACTTAACACAAATTGAGGAAATGTTGATAGGGCATGTAAATCCAATACTTCAAGTCACACATGCAATTGGAGGTTAGTACAAATATAAAGGACATACCATAAGTTTTCCACAAGAAGTAAGAGAAATAGCTAAAATTTTACCACAACAAATAAAAGATTTACCAATTATTATTGTTCGAAGGAAGGACCAACACAGAAAAAATTACAATTTTACAGTCAATAGAGAGAGGGTGTACAAGGCATTGAAATATAAGATAGAACATGATAAGTTTTATAGAGATGTACAAATTGATTAAAATTCTCTTAGTGAATTCACATGTAATTCAAATGAAATTTTTTTTGACAAATTAAACTCTATTCATATGGAGTTTGATTCAGAGATTTAACTAAATACATGCACTACGATTCAACTAATTAAATACATGCACTACGATTCAAGTTTTATAGAGATTTAACTAAATACAAAAAGATTGGGAAAATGCACAAGCACTACAATTCAGAGGCAGGACTGATTATAACATCTACACCTTACAATTATGTGGATTCATTAATATTATGCAAGAGCTTAGAAAAGACCATGGCACGGTGGGCTGAGTCAGGTTTCCATTCCTCCCTCAGAGTTTTCATCCTCAGAGACTTCCGATTCCACCCGCTTCTTGTATGCAATGTAATTTGCAATCACTGGGCAGTCTACTCTGTAGTTCTAGTGAGCCAACCCCTTCACTTTCTCCTTTGGGTCCCTGGAATCGAGTGGTATCCATTCCTCCCCTGAGCCTAAGTCCCAGTCAACGTCGTCTCCTGATGCTAACTCCTCTACCAGCCCTTCATCTTTCACATATCGCATTACCCAACCATGAGGTTGGTTGGTGGTTAGCTTGGCTGCTCTGAGCAGGAAGGTGATGCTCCGATCCCTTTCATCCCATCATTTTTCAAACCCTTTTGGGTCACTTTTCCTGACCAAAGGGAATTTCATGACCTCCTTTCCTCGTATGGTCAACATGTAGTAGTTTTGGGGCATTGGGATGAGATTATTTTCGTCCACATTATCCAAGGCTGCATCAATGTCTCCCAACCATGCATGAATGAAGACTATCTAGGTTAGTTTATTTGTGATTTCCTTCGGCACACCCATGTGGAGGAGCGTCATCAGAAACATTGCTAGTATTTCTGCATTGGACTCGAACCTATGATATGCTTTTAGGAACTCCGGTCCTACAACCTTCTTGGTTTCCCAGAGTATCAATGGGTGGGACAAGGCTAGCAGCCCATTCAACCTTTGGTTTGTCACTTCTCCTCAAAATGATTGCAGTTGCTTGTCGGTGTCCAAGGCCAGAGGAGTCTCCATCCCTTTATTGCCTAATTCTATCACCAAGTAAAAATCCTGAGCTTCTGCATGCACACACTATTCCTGCAAACACACTATTTTAAATGACCCAGGTTGGCCTTTTTTAACTACGGTGGCTAGCAGTCTTCATGATTAATTTTCTATAATCCTGGCAGTTGGAGCATGTAAACTTGCGGCTGCTTTGCTAGAGGTACCGGGCGTGATTAATGCAAAGTATTTTGAGATCCACTCAATCTTGCCTTTGCCTTGAAAATTGTTTGATTTATTTGCATCTTGCTCTCTACTGTTGAGCCCTGTCACATCCGATTAGACCCCAAGTTTATCTTTTCTTGTTAATATAGTAAGTTTATTTTTTACCTTTTTATTTAATTATTTATTAAAAAATAATTATTTTTAATAATATTTAGATTTTGATATATTTTGACTTTACATTTAGTTTATTATATTCTAATTTTTAATTTAGATTTAAGTTTTAATTTTTTTTAAGTTTTAATAATTACAAATAATTATTAAAATAAATTTAATTTACTAATATTTTGTCTTATTAAGCTTTTAATTATTGTCCCTTTAATAATTGTTTTATTTTTTGCAGAGAACAATTTTTTAATTACCGTCGATCATCCATCAGTTGATCCTGACCATTCCTCGCAATCTCGTGATGAACTCACCACTAAGCTTCGGCTGATTGCGATATCATGGGCGAGCGCCACATGTCTCAGTTGGCAGTGCCGAAGGAATAATCAAAGTGATTTAATATTTATGTCAAGTTTTAACACATTATATGATAGGTTACTAAAATGGCTGCGAGATGCACGTGCTCAAAATCAACGGTGATGTTATAATCTTGATGAAAATTTGCTTGATGGTTATGTTCAGTGCTGGTGACTGCTATGAATGAACACGATTTCTGATGGTGGAGATCAACGGTTGCCTGCCATCGTGTGATACAAAGATGCAAGGTGTTTATTGATTGTGATATCATGGGTGAGCTCCACATGTCTTTCCTTGGTGATACATAATGTGGTGGGCCCTTGGTGCTAAGTTGGAGATTACATCAGCCTTTTGAAGGCAGTCGTTTGATGATCTGAAAAAAGTAAAGGATCGATAGTTAAAATTTAAATTCGCATCAAGCTGGTTGAGACAAATGCACTCGGGCTGACTCAGGGATCTTACTCCTATGGCATTGGTCCGGCTGATACAAATCCTTGTGCTTTGATTGGTGAGACAAGACAAGTTTCTTGTCGGTGGAACTTCATAAGTGATACCTATATGCTCGATATGAACTTTTCATTTCACCCCGATGGAACTTGTCTTGCTGATGATATGGGTTATTTGAACACTAGATTTTAAAGGTTTTAAAAATATTTTTAGTTCATATTTTTAGTGCTTTAATATTTATGTCGATTTTTAATACATTATATGATAGGTTACTAAAGCGGCTGTGAGATGCACGTGCTCAAAATTGACGGTGATGTTATAATCTTGATGAAAAGTTGATTGATGGTTATGTTAAGTGCTGGTGACTGCTATAAATGAACACGATTTCCGATGGTGGAGATCAACGGTTGCCTGCCATCGAATGATACAAATATGCAAGGTGTTTATTGATTGTGATATCATGGGTGAGCGCCACGTGTCTTTCCTTGGTGATGCATAATGTGGTGGGCCCTTGGTGCTGAGATGGAGATTACATCAGCCTTTTGAAGGCAGTCGTTCAATGATCTGACAAAAGTAAAGGATTGATGGTTAGAATTTAAATTCGCATCAACCTGGATGAGACAAATGCACTCTGGCTGACTCAGGGATCTTACTCCAATGGCATTGGTCTGGCCGATACAACTCCTTGTGCTTTGATTGGTGAGACAAGATAGGTTTCTTGTCGATGGAACTTCATCGGTGATACCTATATGCTTGGTATGAAATTTTCATTTCACCCCAATGGAACTTGTCTTGCCGATGATATGGGTTATTTGAATACTAGATTTTGGAGGTTTTAAAAATATTTTTAGTTCATATTTTTAGTGCTTTAATATTTATGTCAAGTTTTAATACATTATATGATAGGTTACTAAAGCGGCTGCGAGATGCACGTGCTCAAAATCGACAGTGAAGTTTTAATCTTGACGAAAAGTTGCTTGATGGTTATGTTCAGTGTTGGTGACTGCTATGAATGAACACGATTGTCGATGGTGGAGATCAACAGTTGCCTGCCATCACATGATACAAAGATGCAAGGTGTTTATTGATTTTGATATCATGGGTGAGCACCATGTGTCTTTCCTTGGCGATGCATAATGTGGTGGGCCCTTGGTGTTGAGATGGAGATTACATCAGCCTTTTGAAGGTAGTCGTTCGATGATCTGAAAAAAGTAAAGGATTGACAGTTAGAATTTAAATACGCATCAAGCTGGATGAGACAAATGCACTCGGGTTGACTGAGGGATCTTACTCCGATGGCATTGGTTTGGCCAATACAACTCCTTGTGCTTGGATCGGTGAGACAAGATAGGTTTCTTGCTGAACGAACTTCATCGGTGAGACCAATATGCTCGATATGACCTTTTTATTTCACCCCGATGGAACTTGTCTTGCCGATGATATGGGTTATTTGAATACTCGATTTTGGAGGTTTTTAAAATATTTTTAGTCCATATTTTTTAGTGCTTTAATATTTATGTCAATTTTTAATACATTATATGATAGGTTACTAAAGCGGCTACGAGATGCACATGCTCAAAATTGTCAGTGATGTTATAATCTTGATGAAAAGTTGCTTGATGGTTATGTTCAGTGCTGGTGACTGCTATGAATGAACATGATTGCTGATGGTGGAGATCAGCGGTTGCTCACCATCATGTGATACAAAGATGCAAGGTGTTTATTGATTGTGATATCATGGGTGAGGCCACGTGTCTTTCCTTGGTGATGCATAATGTGGTGGGCCCTTGGCGCTGAGATGGAGACTACATCAACCTTTTGAAGAAAGTCGTTTGGTGATCTAAAAAAAGTGAAGGATCGACGGTTAGAATTTAAATTCGCATCAAGCTGGATGAGACAAATGCACTCAGGCTGACTCAGGGATCTTACTCCGATGGTGTTGGTCTAGCCGATACAACTCCTTGTGCTTTGATCGGTGAGACAAGATAGGTTTCTTGCCGATGGAACTTCATTGGTGAGAACTATATGCTCAGTATGACCTTTTCATTTCACCCCAATGGAACTTGTCTTGCCGATGATATGGGTTATTTAAATACTAGATTTTGGAGGTCTATAAAATATTTTTAGTTCATATTTTTAATGCTTTAATATTTATGTCGAGTTTTGATACATTAAATGACAGGTTACTAAAGCAGATGTGAGATGCATGTGCTCAAAATCGACGGTGATGTTATAATCTTGATGAAAAGATGGTTGATGGTTATGTTCAGTGCTGGTGACTGCTATGAGTGAACACAATTTCCCATGGTGGAGATCAATGGTTGCCTGCCATCGCGTGATACAAATATGCAAGGTGTTTATTGATTGCGATATCATGGGTAAGCGCCATGTGTCTTTCCTTGGTGATGCATAATGTGGTGGGCCCTTGGTGCTGAGATGGAGATTACATCAGCCTTTTGAAGGCAGCTGTTCGATGATCCGACAAAAGTAAAGGATAGATAGTTAGAATTTATATTCACATCAAGTTGGATGAGACAAATGCACTCGGGCTGACTCAGGGATCTTACTCCGATGGCATTGGTCTAGCTGATACAACTCCTTGTACTTTGATCAGTGAGACAAGATAGGTTTCTTGCTGATGGAATTTCATTGGTGAGACCTATATGCTCCATATGACCTTTTCATTTCACCCTGATGGAACTTGTCTTGCTGATGATATGGGTTATTTGAATACTAGATTTTGGAGGTTTTTAAAATATTTTTAGTCCATAGTTTTAGTGCTTTAATATTTATGTCAAGTTTTAATACATTATATGATAGGTTACTAAAGCGGCTGCGAGATGCACATGCTCAAAATTGACGTTGATGTTATAATCTTGATGAAAAGTTGCTTGATGGCTATGTTCAGTGCTGGTGACTACTATGAATGAACACGATTGTTGATGGTGGAGATCAACAGTTTCCCGCCATCACATGATACAAAGATGCAAGGTGTTTATTGATTGCAATATCACGGGTGAGTGCCATGTGTCTTTCCTTGGTGATGCATAATGTGGTGGGCCCTTGGTGCTGAGATGGAGATTACATCTACCTTTTGAAGGCAGCCATTCGATGATCTGATGAAAGTAAAGGATCGACAGTTAGAATTTAAATTCGCATCAAGCTGGATTAGTCAAATGCACTCGGGCTAACTCAGGGATCTTACTCCGATGGCATTGGTCTGGCTGATACAACTCCTTGTGCTTTGATCAGTGAGAAAAGACAAGTTTCTTGCTAATGGAACTTCATTAGTTAGACCTATATGCTTGGTATGACCTTTTCATTTCACCCCGATGGAACTTGTCTTGTCGATGAAATGGGGCATTTGAATACTAGATTATGAAGGTTTTTAAAATATTTTTAGTTCATATTTTTAGTACTTTAATATTTATGTCAAGTTTTAATACAATATAAGATAGGTTACTAAAGCGGCTGTGAGATGCACGTGCTCAAAATCAACAGTGATTTAATAATCTTTATGAAAAGTTGCTTGATGGTTATGTTCAGTGCTGGTGAGTGTTATGACTGAACATGATTTCCGATGGTGGAGATCAACGGTTGCCCACCATTGCATGATACAAAGATGCAAGGTGTTTATTGATTGCGGTATCACGGGCGAGCGCCACATGTCTTTCCTTGGAAATGCATAATGTTGTGGGACCTTGGTGCTGAGATGGAGATAAAATCAACCTTTTGAAGGCAGTCATTCGATGATCTAATGAAAGTAAAGGATCGATAGTTAGAATTTAAAGTTACATCAAGCTGGATGAGACAAATGCACTTGGACTGGCTCAGGGATCTTACTCCGATGGCGTTGGTCTGGCCGATAAAACTCCTTGTGCTTTGATCGGTGAGACAAGACAGGTTTCTTGCTGATAGAACTTCATTTGTGAGACCTATATGCTTGGTATGACCTTTTCATTTCACCCCAATGGAACTTGTCCTGCCGATGATATGGGTTATTTGAATACTAGATTTTGGAGGTTTTAAAAATATTTTTAGTGCTTTAATATTTATGTCAAGTTTTAATACATTAAATGACAAGTAACTAAAGCGGATGCGAGATGCACATGCTCAAAATTGATGGTGATGTTATAATCTTGATGAAAAGTTGCTTGATGGTTATGTTCAGTGCTGGTGACTACTATGAATGAACACGACTGCCGATGGTGGAGATCAATGGTTGCCTGCCATCACGTGATACAAATATGCAAGGTGTTTATTGATTGCAATATCACGGGCAAGTGCCACATGTCTTTCCTTGGTGATGCATAATGTGGTGGGCCTTTGGTGTTGAGATGGAGATTACATCAGCCTTTTGAAGGGAGCCATTTGAAAATCTGACAAAAGTAAAGGATCGACAGTTAGAATTTAAATTCGTATCAAGCTGGATGAGAGAAATGCACTCGGGCTGACTCAGGGATCTTACTCTGATGGCATTGGTCTGGCCGATACAAATCCTTGTACTTTGATCAGTGAGACAAGACATGTTTCTTGCTGATGGAATTTCATCGGTGAGAGCTATATGCTTTGTATGACCTTTTCATTACACCCCGATGGAACTTGTCTTGCCGATGATATGGGTTATTTGAATACTAGATTTTGGAGGTTTTTAAAATATTTTTAGTCCATAGTTTTAGTGCTTTAATATTTATGTCAATTTTTAATACATTATATGAAAGGTTATTAAAGCGGCTACGAGATACACATGCTCAAATTCGACGGTGATGTTATAATCTTGATGAAAAGTAGCTTGATGGTTATGTTCAGTGCTAGTGACTACTATGAATGAACACGATTGCTGTTATGATACCATGTTAGTGTGGAAAAAACATAGAAGAAACACATAATTAATTAATTAGTTAGGATGGAGATGGTGATTTGCATTGCTAGGAATTGAGATTTTCAAGGGGTCAATTGCGTTATGTTTGATAACACACATAGGTATGATGCATCAAGGTATAAAGGACTAGGATGGTGTTTGTACCTAGTGTGATGGACTTTGACTCAACAATCAAATAGGAGTATTCTTGTTCATACTTAACATACATACTTCATTTGGGATGTATTTCAGACATTCTAAACATCTCAGACCAAAACATAGAAAATCAAGCTTTCCTATGTGGTCAATAAGATACCTAAAATATCCTCCCTATAAACAAAACAAAAACATGCACTACTAAGTTATTTTACAAGCGTATCCCACAAGAATAATAGATAAAAATATAATGATCATTGCCCCATTCCTTTCCTCTAAACCTGTTTTGTTTAGGCATCATCGAGAGGTCCTTGGAATGAGCATAAGATAAGTCAATAAAAGACCAAATAGAGAAAACCAAACAAGCTAATGTTCTTCATACTGCTAGCCAAGACTAACTACTGTGAGGGGTACCTAATGCTTATGTCCATCATAGGAAAGCTTCATCCTAGGACATGTAGTGATCAGGGTTTTGATGGGATTGATTGGGTGATAAGCTATTGATACTCCAAGTTGACCAAATTTCTTGCTTACTGACTTAGACTTCGAAGACTTTTGACGATTGGGCATTCACTTTAGAACCTGCTAAACTTGCTTCTAACTGACTCACCAAAGGTTGAAAGTGATGATTGGCTTTATTATGAGTGAGACGGTCATGGGTGAAAGCGGGATGAAATGGATGCACCAGTTTGGGTTTTTTCGATATTTTGAGGCTATTTTTTGGTATTTTCACATTTTTCATTGTTTTTGGTATTTTCAAGATTTACGACAAATAGAATAACTTAAAGACCTATCCTAGGGGTCTCAGGAGCTGATCCGTAGATTAGCCTTGCCTACGTTATACACATAGAGACCACGTAGTTTGACTAACAATAGACTTGACTCAATGATAAGATGGATAAACGGATTGCCATTTTATTGCTTAAAGGACTGACTTCAGATGCAGACTAGATGGGAAAACGAATTGCCAATGCGACATATGCCTAAAGGAATGACCCTAATTGTCTCAGGGGATGATCAAAGATCAACCTTTCCTACATTCAAGCTCAGAGATGACATAGCTTGACAAGGTGAAAGACTGGCAAGACTCAATGATGAATTTGTTTTGAAGATTTTTTGATATTTTGACATGTTTTTGGATTTTGGATGATTTGGATGTTTTTGGATTTTTTGATGAGCTTGAAGAAGATCACAAGCATATACATGAATCCGATCTGATGTCGATACAGGAACATGCCCTCAGCATGGTGTGATAGACTACTTCAATAAAGGCAGGACAAACTGACCTTAAGAATGCCAAGTAGTTCCATGGTGGAATATGGTATGGACACCAGCACAGGCTATGGTATGGATGCGAGTGGATGGGTGGATGGATGATTTATTGAGATGCAATGGAATGAGTGAGTCATGCAAATCATGGTAGATGGGGGGTGCTTTATTTACAATTGGTGCCTGCTTGCCAAGTTTTCACCAAGGTACTTGCCCAAAGCGCCACCCAAGTGGTTTTCACTAGAGGACAAATTTTTTTCTCTTTACTATTTTCAATCCTTTTTCTGATTTTTTTTGGATTTTTGCATTTTTTGATTTTTTTGTTGTCACCAAGATGCCTTTTTTCTAGGTTTTCATCAAGGTGACCATTTTTTTATGACTTTTTCAAATTGTTTTTGTATTTTTTGGTTCTATACCTTGCAATATTTAGGCATAAAACTTTTTGAGGTGAGAGCTATTCATGGGCTCCTACAGGGGCTTGCCTTCCGGTGTTGACAACTGATATGCCCCGATTTGTAACTTGTAGTGATGAAAAAGGGTCCCAGCGAGTTGGGATCAAACTTTCCCTTTGTATCTAGGTTTGGCACATTCTTTTGGTTTTCTTTCAGCACAAGGTCACCAACTTGGAAAGTGCGTTGTCTAATCTTCTTGTTGTAGCTCCGTTTTAGGCGATTCTGGTACACTTGTAGATGATTTAGGGCATCCATGCATCGTTCATCTAGTAATTCTAGCTCATTTAGTCTTGTAACCCTGTATTCCTCATCCATGATGAGGTTTTGTAGTGATATCCTCAATGACAGGAGCTCGATCTCAATAGGGAGGATGGATTCTGATCCGTAGACCAGGGAGAATGGGGTGGCACCTGTTGGCATGTAGATGCTAGTGCGGTAGGCCCATAAGGTGGGATTTAGCTGTAGATGCCAGTCACGACCAAAGTCATTGACTATTTTCTTGAGGATTTTCAAGATGGTTTTATTCATAGCTTCTGCTTGGCCATTGCCTTGTGGATAGTATGGAGTGGAAAAGCGGTGCTGAATTTTGAATTTTTCACATAAATCACGGACATCCTAATTCTTGAAGGGTGTCCCATTATCAGAGATAATGGATTGGGGAACACTGTATCCGCAAATGAGGTAGTTCAGGATGAACTTGGATATTTTTTTTCCTGTGATGTAGGTCATGGGAATTGCTTCGACCCACTTTGTGAAATATTCAGTGGCAGTGATAATGAACTTGTGGCCATTGGATGAGGTGGGTGAGATCTTACCAATGAGATAAAGCCCCCACTATGAAAAGGGCCAAGGTGTAACAATGGGATGCAGTTCTTAAGCTGGTGCATGAATAAGGTCTCCATGTTGTTGGCATTGCAGGCATCTTTTGACAAAGTTGTGTGCCTCTCTCTCCATTGTCGGCCAGTAGTACCTGGTTCTCAACAACTTCTTAACCAAGGTCATACCACTCAAGTGTGATTCAAACGTGCCATTATGTACCTCAGTTAGAGTAGTCATGGCCTCCTTAGGTTTTAGACAATGTAGTAAGGTTCCATCAATACTTCTACAGAAGAGGGTCTCTCCTAGGATGATGAATCGTAAGGCCCTTTTGACAAAGGTTCACTTTAGGTTTGGGATGATGTAGTTAGGGAGGATTCCTAACCTTAGGTAGGTGTATATGCCATGATACCAAAGATCACCAAGACCAATGAGTTCACATGCGTATTCTGACTCTGGTACCTTGAAAGTGGGCATGAGAAGCTGCTCTACTAGGAATTTGTGTTTCGAGACATTGCGAGGGATGTCTAGTAAGGATCTAATGGTTGCCATTACATCTATTGCTCTATTGTTTTCCCTCGATATTTGCTCAAAAGTGATGTCAATGAATGATTCTTTGAGGCTTTCTACCACCTTTTTGTATGGTGCGAGCTTATCATCCTTAGTTTGGTATTCACCATTGACTTGGTTGATGATAAGTTACGAGTCCCCATAGACCTTTAATGCCATGATTCACCACTATGCTACAATCTTGAGGCCTATGGTCAAAGCCTCATATTCTGCAATATTGTTGGTACAAAAAAATGCCAGTTTATATGATCTAGGTATACAGTCTCCTTGCGGGGTGATGAAGAATACACCGGCTCCTGATCCATGTTGCGTGTGGGAGCCATCAAAGTATAATTTCCAGTGGTCAGCTACATTGAGATTGAAAAGGGACTCATCTGGAAATTCCGATATGAGTGGGTTGTTAGTGTAGAGGGGAGCTTCTGCTAGCTAGTCCGCAATGACTTGTCCCTTTACGGATTTTCGTTCTACATACTCAATATCATGTTTAGACAATATCAATACCCACTTAGCCATTTTTCCTGTAAGCATTACTTTTGACAATAGATATTTTAGAGGGTCTATCTTGGCAATCAGCTTGATTTGATGAGCTAGAATGTAGTGTCTGAATTTCTGAGTTATGAATACCAGTGCTAGGAAAGCCTTTTCTATTGATGTGTAATTGAGCTCGTGCCCCACCATTGTTCTATTGATATAGTAGATGGCCCACTCGGTTCCCTTTTCATCATGTTGAGCTAAAAGGGCACCAAGGGCAACTGTTGTTGCTAAGATGTATAGGATTAATGGCTTCCCGAAAATTGGTGGCATCAACATAGGTGGTGTAAGTAGGCATTCTTTAATTTTATTGAATGCTTGCTAGCATTTGTCATCCCATCTGAATGCTACTCCCTTGTGGAGCAGGTGTGAATAGTTAATCTTCTTGTCTGCCAGTTGTGCTATGAATCTCCGGATGGACTGAAGTCTACCTTGCAATCCTCTGAGTTGCTTTAATGTTCTCGGCACTTCCATTTCAAGGATTTCTTTTACCTTTGAAGGGTCCACCTCTATCCCTCTCATTGAAACTATGTATCCCAACAGCTTTCCCGATTGTACCCCAAAGACACACTTCTTTGAGTTGAGTTTGACCTTGTATTGTTCTAGTCTATCAAAGATTGCACTTAGAGTTGCTATGTGATCTTGCCTTTACTTTGATTTAGCTAATATTTCATCCACATAATCTTCGACTATTTTATGGATCATGTCATGGAAGATCAACGTCATAGCTCTTTGGTATGTAGCTCCTGCATTTTTCAACCCAAACAACATCACATTCTAGTAGTAGGTGCCCCAAGGACAAGTAAAGGTTGTTTTATGTTGGTCCTCCTTTACTATCATTATCTAATTATATCCTGAGAAACCATTCATTAGGGACAACATCTCATGTCCGACCATCATTTCCACTATCATGTCAATGTTGGGTAGTGGAAAATCATCCTTAGGACATGCTTTGTTTAGGTCTCTAAAATCTGTGCAGATGCGGATGCCCCCTTTCGATTTTGAGACAGGTACAAGATTTGATACCCATTCTGGATAGTCGATCGAGCGTATGAAGCCAACATCTAAAATTTTTTGTAGATCAATTTTGACAAGCAAGGCTATTTGTGGGTGCATCTTCCTTAGCTTTTGTTTGACTAGTTTTGCTTCGGGCTAAACAACCAAATGATGAACTACTACTTCAGGATCGAGACCTGGCATGTCAGCATAGGTCCATGCAAAATTTACCTTTCTTTCTTTTAGGAATGTTGCCAATAGTTCTTGTTCTTCTACTAGGAGAGACTCTATGTAGAAGGTGATTTGTGGTTCTAATTATGTTCCTAAGTTGACCGGGTTGCATTGTTCTGCCAATACTTCTGATTTCTCCTGATGTAGAGAAATAGGGGGGAGATTGAATCCTTCATCCTCCGATGCCTTTGAGAGGTTTTCACCATTGGATGCATCCTTTTTTTTTATTGTTTTATGGTTAGAGAGTGCCACAGTGTGGTTTTCACTCAATAACTCTGAGCTTATTCTCGATATTTTCCTTTTGCGACTGAAGGACTCAATCGTCTCCCCATATTACGCTTGTGTGTCCAGTGTGATTTTGAATCCAGCCTTGTGATCCCCATACAGAACTATATCCCTTAGTCCCATGAATTCTGAGAGTGCCTCATTGTTTTTGAACGAGTCTGGAATAGGTGGTCCTCATTGGTCGTGATCGATGAGTTGGGGGTGTATTAAGGTGATTCGGTGGGTTGGTTGGTTTGAATTAGCTATGGAGGCACTTATCATTAACAAGGTGGACTCCTCGAAAAGCCTAGGGAGACTAGCTATGGCATCATCATCGTCACCACTAGGACAAACATCAACGACGTCAAAGGTATAATTATCGAGTGGGATACCTAGGCAAATGGGTGGTCTAGGAGTGGTTGTTGTTACCTAAGGAGAGGACCTAGCTACTCTTCTAGGAGTACCTCTTCCATGTATGGCTATACTCAGAGGAGTATACCCAAGGCCAAGGTTCAACACTCTTCTTTCTACAATGATGGGCTCCAACCATCCATCACTGTTTCTTCCAAGGCTCTCATTCCTGTTATAGCCCATACCAAACATCATTTGTAACCCTCTGTTAGTTTCCTCCATGGGTAAGGTGGGAGTGGGTCTTTCATCTTGGTATAGTGTGTTTGTGATGTCGTCTTCATCCACATTCTCCTGACTGAGATTCCGCCCAATGGTGGAATCTAGAGGGTTCTGCTCTAACAGTTCAGATAGGTGTTTGAACTGGCTAGGGTTGTCCATGCGACCTAGGAGATTGTGGTAACTCCCCTACAACAAAAGAATTTCTTTTCAATCTGTAATCACCACATCCATTGTCCTGGATCATGTTTTTAATCTTGGATATGTTAGGGATGGCGGGTGTCTCTGTCACAGAAGTGGAGGCAAGATTGGCTGGGTCTATGTATGAAGTAGATGGTCCTTCATCATTTTTGGGTACTTGGGGGATCTTATAAAACTTGGCTTCCAAGTTTTTGCAATAGGTGAAAGGTTCAAGATCCCCATATATGGTGACTTCCTCATTCTGATGTGAGAACTTGATGCACTAGCGATAGGTCACACTCCCTTCATTCCATGTATCCACGGGCATCCCAGGAGGATGTTGTATAGTAGGTCGAGGTTGAGGACCTGACAGGTGGTTTCCATAGTTGCCGACCCCACTTGGATGGGGATTTTTATAGTGCCTTGAGACACTCTGTCTTGGTCATCATACGCCCTTATTGTGATACTTTTGTTCTTATTGATGGAATCCTCGGTGAATCCCAATTTCTTTATGAGTTTTAGAGAACAAATATTAAGGCCCGCACCTCCATCTACCAAGACTCATTTGACTTTCTTTTTGTGGATTAGTACTTGGAGGTGGAGTGCGTGGTTATGAGATGGAGGGAAATCTTGATCCAAAAATGTAATGAGATTTAAAGTAATGATGTTACCCACCATAGCCTGAAATTGCTCTGTGTTAAGGGTGGCGGCAACAGTAGACACAACTAGTGCTTCATCAAGGATCTTCCTATGGGCGGCGAAGATTTTCAATAGTTCCATGATGGAGATTTGGGCAGGTGTTCTTTTCAGCTGGTCAATGACATTATAATCATAGGGGATGGCCTTTGTATTTGAAATGGGGGTCTTAGCAGGTGCCCCAGCAATGGTAACCTTTCCACCTCGTGTGGTGACTCCACAATCATTGTTGGCTCCCTTGATATTTATGACGGTGACCATCTCATTGACGCATCCAACTATCTCCTCATATACTAGATTAGCACTAGCATACTTTTCCTTTCCCTTATTATACCCTTGATTATTTCCTTGATTGTTCCCTTGGTTATGGTTCGGCATCAGATTCATGTATATTTTCAGGTCTTGGTTTCCAACCGGCTGCTCGATGTTGATGAACTTGTCCTCACTGAGGTCTTGGATGATGTTTTTGAGTCTCATGCAATTGGTGGTGGTGTGTCCTTTGACTTTGTGAAAGTCACAAAGGAGGTTCTCATTATACCACGGCGACTTGGTCATAGGTTCTGTGTACTGCTTGGAGTTAGAGATTTTGATTAAATTCTCTTTGACCAACTTCTTCATTATGGACTCAATTGATTCACCATGAGCTCTGAACTTCCTCTTGGGGGGATACTTGTTGTGGGGAGGTGGTCCTCCTTGATTACCCAAATTGTTGATTTGATTGGTGGAATATGGTTGTGGTTGTGCTACTACCACATTAGTCTGCACATTCTTGTGATTATGATTTTGCAGTTGATGATGGTTTTGGGTATTCTGCTTAGGGGCACTGATGACCACTTTAGCATCAACCACGTCGTAAATTCATGATATTTTTATTCCTCGACCATGTTCGAGGTTTATCATTGTAGTTGTTAGACTAGCAGTTATCCTACGGTGGAGTGAAAGTTAGTGCACCTCCTCGCATGGTAAGGGCTCTTTCGATGTTGAGCACCTTTGGGATCAGTTGATCATAAGATGTGATGCACTGCATTTTTAAGTAAAACGCCAAGTTTTCATCTAGATTGGATATGATGGTGCAAACTTGTTGTTCTTCTGGTATGGTCCACTTGCTCTGATTGGCCTTGGATCATCATCTTTGCAAGAAGGATGCAAATAGTTCTTTTCCTTGTTTGAGTGCAGACAGTTCTTCCAAATTAACATCTGCACCCATATTGAAAGCGTAATTCTTAAGGAAAGCCTCCAAAATTTCCTCAAATATTTTAATGCCCGTGGGTAGGCGAGAAAACCATTCCATGGCTGGACTAGTCAGGCTATGAGGGAATAGTCACATTAGGTACATGTCATCATATGCGACCTCCATGTAGTACACCTGAAATTCCCTGATGTGGTTTTCAGGGTTACCCGTTCCATTGTACTTGTCAAAGTTAGGGATCTCGAATCCGTTTGAGAACAGTATCATGGTGAGGCTTCTATTGAAAGGGTAAGGGCACAAGTTCCCTAGTGTCCTTGTGGTTTTTCCTACTTGTAAGTCCAACACTTGCTGCGAAAGCAGTTTGATTTGTGTTGCAACATCTTTGCTCAGATCAGGAGGTGGGATGAATGAGTTGTGAGGTGTTTGAGGTGTTTGATGCATGGGGAGAGTACTAGTAGGCATTTGCTACAAGCTTGGTTGTGCATTCAAATCCTGATGGTATGCCTTCATTTGCGTCAACAAAGCTTGTTGTTGATCTTGTTGTTGTTGTTCCAACAACGCTTGTTGTTGGTCCATCTGCTGTTGTTCCCATGAAGCCTGCTGCTGGTCAATCTGCTATTGTGCTAGTAAAGCTTGTTGTTGGTCTAGCTACTGTTGTGCCAACAATGCTTGTTGTTGGTTGAGTTGCTAGTGTGCTAACAAAGATTATTGCTTAGCTTTTTGTTGTGCCTGAAAGTCTTGCAGGGCTTGTTGGTAGGCTTGTAGATGGATCACTTGCAATTGTGCTTGGTACTGCGCTTGTGCTTTTTGTTGGGTTTGCGCTTGTGCTTGGGCTTGATCTTGGGCTAGAGCTTGTGCTTGGGCTTGAGCTTGGGCTAGAGCTTGTGCTTGAGCTTGAGCTTGAGCTTGGGCTAGAGCTTGTGCTTGAGCTTGTGCTGGGGCTTGCGCTTGCGCTTGCGCTTGAGCTTGCTACTTTTTTTGGAGTACTCTCTGTTGGTTGGCCTTTTCAAGGGTTTGGATTAGCGTGGTGAATGAGTTTTTTGTATTATATTTTGGTGGGATAGGTGGTGGAATAGGAATCATGCCAACCATTGTGGCAGTTGGAGGGATTGTGGTAGTGATTGGGATTTGGGTTGTTGGAGGGGTGGTTGAGATGATTGGTCCCTGAGATGGTATGCTTTGGGATATTTGAGGACCAATTATGGTGGTGGCTTGAATGGTTGCCACTTGTTGTGATGATGTGGGTGATAAGAGGGAATTGGGCATGATGTTTAGATTGCTAGGTTCAGAGAAACCATCGATGTTGAGAGGAGGAAAACCCAATCCAAGAGGTGACATGGTGGTAAATGAAAATGGGGGAAGAGGTGGAATGTTACCTTGAAAAAAAGGATTTGCAACGTCAGTTGTTTCAAACAAGCTTCCTTCTTCAAGTGGTAGAGAAGTTTGTATGTTTGTTTGGCATGCTGGTGTTGCACAGAATGAAGATGAGCCCATGTGGTTATGGAAGGTGAGCGAGACCTATGGGTGGGATGGATTTTCTGGAATAGATGTAACCGATGTGGTGGTGATGACTACTTCTTTGTTAGCCACAAGGTGATGCCTTTGTAATTCTTGGAACATGGCACTCCCCTTGTTCACATTCGGCGAGGTTGGTGTGATGGCCGATGTGGTGTAAGGTGATTATTGATTGACATTTGACATTGGGGATGCACTTGGAATAGGCACATCTATGCTAGTGCTTGCGTCAAGGTCGGGAGGAAACTAGGCCCCTCCTCCCACTAGCATATTTAGGTATTTGAACATAACATTGACAATTTTGTGGTTCTCTGGATTTTGAACCACCTTCATGATTTCGGATTGTGTCATCCCCATGTCTTCGTTCATGATGTCCTCTTGATGACTCTCCTCTTGAGGATTTTGTGATGATAAGGGAGAGTTGCTTGGGGGATTGCTTGATCCCGCTAGGTTTACTTCAGAGTTTAACTGACTCATGTCCACAGAAGTTGGTATTTCTCTGATATTCTCCATGTTCTTCTTGTATTGAGATTTGGTTTGGACCATAAAAGATAGGGATTTGTTCGATCCTAACCTTTTAGGCCCAAAAGAGAAGAACTAGGGAAGCTAAAAGATCAAAGATGGTGGTAATGGTGATGGGCTAAATGGATGGGATGAGTGAGAGAAAACCTTTTTGAAGAACTTTTGAAGGTATATGCTAAAATTGTAAGGGATTTTGGATTGATTGTGATAATTTGACTAGATGCATTAAGTCAAACAGGATTGTTGTGAAGTTGTATTCCCTAGGAAGTTGCATTATCCTAGGGGAACTTGCACAAATGGATGAATTGGCTAACTGTGTTAAGCCAATGTAATTGTGAACTAATAGATTTTAGGAAGTTGCATTATCCTAAAGAAAAATTTGTCCAAAGGTTAAGACTATTTTGGTTAGGTGTTTTAAACCAAGATAGGGTGATGTTGATTTAGCCCTTCTAAGTTTAGCGTGATGATTGCTTGTAGAGTTCACAAAAGGTTTGATGATGAAATGAGATTTGGTTAATGGAGGAATGAATGAGAATGACAACTTTGATCTTGAACCTTATCCTAGACACGACTCTCTCTACAAAACCTCGGTATTTAAGAACATGCTAGACTTCTTATGGGAGAAAAGAAAACCTTTGAAAGAGTTCGGGATTTTGTTGACAATAAAATGCATACAATGTTAGATTATTCCTTGAGGCCTTTTTGTAAAAGTTGTATACAAGTCTTTCCCTTACTTCAAGGAGCATCTCAAGGCATTGCTCATGGACTTTTAGACTAAATTTCTTGAACTTTGGCTTTGGGATTTTGACCTTGCGGGAAATCATTGGAAACAACACACATGAAGTTTAATTTTTCTCTTTATCTTGGTTTAATGAATTTTTTTTAATCCAAGACACTTTGCTTGCTTAAGTTTCAAACTATATGTCTAGTGTCCCACTCTCTTTCTCATCCCACAATGTCCTTTGTGTTGGAATCGAGGAAAATAGGGCAAAAGTTCCTTATGTCTAACCTTGTTGAAACAAAGGATGGTAGAATTTGTGCACTTAGAAACTCTAGGAATATGATTCATAGGGAAAGCAAGAGTGCCCAAACTCGTCAAGAGTATTTGTTTCTCACAAGGGGTTTGAAATTTGAAGGTCTTTGTGAATGTTTGTTTTTCAAATATTTTCAAGATCAAGCAATGTATTCCTTCCAAGCACTTTTACACTCCTAGGATGATGAGGCAATATCTTGTTGGGTTCCCACTTGGATAAATCAAGCTGCAAAAGTTCCTTATGTCTAACCTTGTTGAAACAAAGGATGGTAGAATTTGTGCACTTAGAAACTCTAGGAATATGATTCATAGGGAAAGCAAGAGTGCCCAAACTCGTCAAGAGTATTTGTTTCTCACAAGGGGTTTGAAATTTGAAGGTCTTTGTGAATGTTTGTTTTTCAAATATTTTCAAGATCAAGCAATGTATTCCTTCCAAGCACTTTTACACTCCTAGGATGATGAGGCAATATCTTGTTGGGTTCCCACTTGGATAAATCAAGCACTTTTACACTGGCTCCCCTCCACGACACTCACTTATTCGGGTCATCCAAGCATTAGTACCCATGAATCTCCCATGGAATACTTTCCATTTCCACAACAAGACCGCATGTATAACGTGGGGCGGCTTCAAAGGACATGACCTTTTGCACCAACAAGATAGACAAGGTTTTGGAATTTTTCTAGACAAGGGGTTCTAATTCAGGCATTCCATTCGTGGGGGATTATCCAACATCGGCGAGAGTCCATTGCTGTCCATCTTGTCAGAATATTCCTCGTGATTCTTGAAATTTCCTCAAGAACCCACACTTATATACCGGTTGGAAGTCGCTTGGCTTTAGCGTGTTCCCGGTTGGGTCATTCCCTTGGGTGATTATTTTTTCCCACAAGGCAAGCCCTCTAAGATAAACAATAGCGAACAAACATTATTCATAGTTCGATCAACCTTTGTTTAAAAACAAAAGGAGAACACTCACAATAAGTTTTATTCACACTCGCATGTTTTGTTCAATTTTAAAATGCCCAAGTTGAAATGTGGAGGCAATCATTTTAACAACCTAATATTACCAAAAAAAAATTAATTCTCAAGATCACAATGAAGCGCGAGAGAAGCGCATACACATTTTAGATAATATTAAGTTGTAAAAAAGATTGCAAAACATGGAAAACATTTGTTCATTTTAAACCTCAAAGAAATGATGACTTCTTTTTAAGCACCGAATGAAGTGTGAGTTTGCCTTGTTCAATTGTTACCTTTTAAACAAAATCTAGTGTGTTTGCCTAAAATTTCTTTTTAGCCCCTTGGCAAGTTTTGAAAGGAAATTTGTTTGTTAATTTTAGAACCCAAAAGAAACCTAGTGTCTTAAAATCAAAGAACTTATCAAATCCTTTATAGAGTGTTAAAAAACACTTTAGTGTTTAAAAACACTTTGTACAAAATAAACATGTTGTCATAAAAAAAAAAGGTTGCTTGTTCTTTTTAGTCCCAAAGTAAATTTAATTTTCCTAAGGCCAAAGATATTTAACAATTTTTTTTAAGGAGTGTTAAAGAACACTTTTAGTGTTTAGAAACACTTTGGGTTTGTGAGCATGATATCATAATAAACTTCTTTCTTTGCTTTTCCTCTTCTCCAACCTGCAAAATGATAGAAAACCAGAGGACAATTATATAGCAAACAAAGTTAATGCTCAAAAAATTAAAAAACGTGTTCAAATTTGAAAACAGACTGTTTCCCATGGCAGAGTTTAGCAGGTACGGTGCTGTTTAGCGGGTGCGGTGCTATTTAGAAAGTAGGCAGTGCCATACAGTGTCGTGTGGTCGACTATATGTGGTGCTCTATAGAAACAGAGACTGCGGGTGCGGTGGACTTCGACATGCAGTGGAGTTTGGAAGCGGTGAAAGTTGGCAAATTTTCAATTTTCAAATTTCAAATAGGGAAGCAATGGTGGTGCTATATGGTGTGGTGGGTTTCTAGGGGTGCGGTGCAATACAATGCCACATCTGAGTCAGCGGTGCAATATAGGACTGCATGAACTACCCGTGGTGTAGTTTCCTGTGTGAGCAAAAAACATGAAAAAACTTGAGATTGCCCTCCTTCTAGCGCCAAAATGTGAACCCATAAACCTGCAAATGCACAAAGACGACAAAAATTGTTAGTGTTAGATCAAAATGCATGCAAATATGAAGGATTCCCCATGAAATCCATCTATTCAAGCTAAAATTAGGAAAATAACAAAACTTAAATAATATGAAAGTAAATCCTAATCTAGCCAATAGATTGATGATCTTATGGGGGAATTGGTGCCAATGATGTGTTGCAATTGGCCCTTTCCCAATTCCTAAATAGCAATGATATGTGAATATAGAAATGATCAAATCTCCAAAGAGATTTGAGCATAACCTTGGTGCAAATGTGAAAGTATGATGAGCAAAATTAGTTCTCAATTGTAGAGAGTAACTTTGCATATGAATTGTGGATGAAGATTGAGAGGAGAGGTCTCCAATTTATAGACTTCTATTTGGAAGAAGTGAGAAAGATTGAGCAATGTGGGACAAAAGATAATCCAATGGATTTGTGCCACTTGTCCACATGTGATTGGATGAGGAATGAGCACATTTTGGCCAATGTGCATGATAAATGCATAATTTTGAATTTGAAATGGTGAGTTGACT
This sequence comes from Sequoiadendron giganteum, assembly GCA_007115665.2. NCBI lineage: Eukaryota > Viridiplantae > Streptophyta > Pinopsida > Cupressales > Cupressaceae > Sequoiadendron > Sequoiadendron giganteum. Next base: position 211,872,401 of record CM021103.1, read on the forward strand.
TGTTGAAGGGGGAAGAGAAGTGAAGTAAATGTCACTTGGCTCAAGGTCAAGGACATGTGAAAGAAATTGAATGCCTTGTTGGAAGGACCAAGTCCACTTGGCCTTTTTGAATTCAAATGAGGGAATATTCCCTTTTGACGCTTTGTGAGAGAAAATAGAAGAATTAATAAATCAAAGTATTTGATTTATTGTGCAACTTGCATTCTCTAGAGGATTTTAGTGAGAAGGGTTAAGTTAATCATGGATTTGATTAATTTAATGAAGAATTAGGTGATGTGACAATTTACACTTAGATTTATGAATTGATTTAAGTCCAAAATTGAGAGGAAATGATTTATTAAATAAATGATTTGATTTATTCAATCAAGAAGGAATATGTTAGATTAAATCAAATAAGGTTTTAATTTAATTAATTTAATAGGAGGACTTTAGAGATTTTAATTAAATAAAATGATTTATTTAATTAAACAGATATGCAATGTTTAATTAAATTAATTGATTAATTTAATCATTGAAAGAGGAAGACTTAATCCAATAAATAGTGATTTATTGAATTAAAAGATAGAAAGTAATGAAATGCTGAGAATGTGAGGAAGCATTGTTAGTAATCAGGATTAGGTATGCCAAAACAAACTTGTACATTTTCCATGTCTACACTCTCCATGAGTGCACTGTCTCTCTCCATACGAGCACTGTCTCTCTCTATCTACATGGCATCCAACTCTGCTGTGACTAGTCTCAACCTCTCCTCCAAAGCCTCCCTGTCACTATCCCTAGGAGCCTCCTCATCCCATCTCCCCTATACAATCCAATCTCAGATCTCTCTCTCCTTCTCCTCCATAGGTATCTCCTCCTCGACATCATTCTCCCCATAAACTACCAAAATTTCAAGAGGATCAATATCCACATCAACTTCCTCCTCCTCTACAAGGTCCTCTCTACCAATATCTACCTCAGCATGCTCCTCTGCTACTACCTCCTCGGCAACAGACTCAACCCCAACCTATCCCTCTGCTCCACCTCTAAGGTCCAACATAGGTACATCCTCCACCTCCGCCTCTCGAATAGGTGACATTCCACCTACTCAACCACCTCTCGTACCTCTTTGTCCTCATCTACCACCACCTCTACCTCTATGCCGCCCTCTCAGCTATGTACCTTGTGTAAGGAACAGGATGATGCTCTGCCCACCATGTGTCATATGCAGCTATAGTCCCTGGATCTGCTACTCCATCTCTCCATCCCCATTGTAATGGTTGTAAATCCTATATCTCTACCTCTGCAGTAGCTATTGGAATCATGGGCCCCCAGTGTGGAACCTCTCTGGATGATCGAGCAAACTCTGCTCTACCTCAAGGCTCATCCTAAACCTCTCCAGGCTGTCTCAATACTCGATATAGCAGATGTCTCTCAATGATATGAATACTCAAAACAGCCCTCCCAATTAGGTACTATGTCTGTCTGCAAAAATTCAAATGCTCATCCTCATTAGACCATCTCTCGCAATCCATATATGGCCTCCAAGTAAACTGATCCAAAATGTCCAGTGCATGTTGCCAATAACCTGTATCACCGACATGACTCTGAGTGATGTTTCCCGTATACCGAAAAATATATGGAGATCTAGCCACTCGTTCTACAGTCACAAGAGGATGAAATACTACAATGTGCTCCCATGCCCAAACCATGAGTAGAGTGGTACCACAACTCATAGACTGTGCGTCTCTGTACTCTATTTCATGTAGATGGAAGTATAGCATGCCTAACAGACATGAACCCCATGCATACACAGTCTCTCTCTCTAGCATCCCCACCAACATCTCTCCCCACCTGACAGGAAAAACATGACCCCATCGGTCTAGAAGAACTATCCCCCCTATCAATGTACATAGGATACAGTCTATCCCATTTTACCTATCAGCCAACACCTTCCATCTAATCTCGTAGTGCTCTATCCCTAGACTCCTAATGTCATCAAATACATAGTATCTAGTGAGCTCATTGAATCTGCGCTAGGTGTCATACATCACCCGCTCTCCTCTGATCAGAAGTTTCAATATCCTATATACTTCCTCCAAAGTAACAGTCGCCTCCCTAGTCAACAAATGAAATGATGAAATCTTTGAATGCCATCGCTCACACAACGTAGTCAACATGCCTCTATTTGCCCGAATCGTGGGCATAGTAAGCATATGCTATAGTTTGAGTCTCCATAATAATCGAGTCTCTCCACTGACTAACCAAGATCTCAAATCAAGAGTATTGGGACGTGTCTCCCTTGTATAGATCGGATCTAAAACAACTTGCATTTAAACCAAAATGTCAAAATTTTCAAGTTTTTCTTAGAAAACAATTTCATAAATTTTTACCAGCGAAATGTGGCTCACTATAACATATGCGATGCATTCATACAAATGCGTTGCAAACAAGCATTTGCATCGCATATCACATATGCGTTGCACAAAACCTATACCATTTCTAAAGAATGCAAATGCGTTTCACAATTACAAATGTGTTTCATAATACTACATGCGCCTATCCTAAATGTAGATGCGATGCATAATTACAAATGCAATGCATTTTCATTGATATGTGTTTAATGCCTAAACTAGCCTAAATTAGCCTAGGTGTCTTTTAGCAAATGCATCATTTCGCATACACATGTGTTGCACACGAATGCATATGCGTCGAACGTGAAAGACCGCATGTGCATAATTACATTTTACATGCCTTAAACTATGTGCAAAATAAAATTTCAAAGGCTCGTTTTACGGTACATACCAGTGGTCCTGTGTTGGCTAGCCGTCTGTAAGTCCGGATCTGATATCCGTGATGCGCAGCATAGGGAACTGGAGACATCTTCATCCAAAGCTCAAAGCAACTTCCTCAATTCTTCAACTCCTTCAGGTGCAAATGAATTGGTTTTCAACCTAATTCCTATTTATACCTAGGATTTGGGTGGCATTTCTTCTGAAATTGTCTATTGGCCGCTTAACCTTCCAACTTCTAATGACCTGTACACGTCCATATCACATCCAAATTCAATTTCGTCAACTCCATAGCATTTCTGACCATCAAATTGACTTATCGGGAATATTTCCTAATTTTTTTGAAATTTTTCAAAAAAATTGTCAATTTTCCCAAGGGGGCATACCCTAACTTGTTTCATGCTAGGGCACGATCGGGGCATATTTTCTTTGACACAAAGCCTAAACAACATTGTATCAAAGAGGGGCAAACTGTAGATACCGAAAATTGGTTTGGGCCTGCGAGTACTAATTTTGACATATTTTTCTATTATCTGTGGTCATGATTAAATAATGCTTATTATTTAATTACCTTTTCTAAACACGTATTTCCTCTATTAATTAAATACCCCTTTTAATTAATTCATAATGACCTTTATTCAACTTGATTAATTAAATAAATCATATTTATTTAATTATGTCGCTAACTAATAATTCTTCCTTCTTAATTAAATAATTTATTATTTAATTACCCCCTTTTATCATATTTTCAACTATAATTAAATATTTATTATTTAATTATTATTTAATCCTTTTCAACAGTCAAATTAAATAAATTACATTATTTATTTAATTAAATCTCTCATTTTTTAATGTTGAATTAAATTAACATTTAATTCATATTTAAATTATTTATGTCACATTCTTCTATCAATCAGTTGACTAATCATTCACTCAACTTCTGACTCAAGATCTATTTTTAGTTCTCCAGTTATCTCCGGATTCAACATCCGATCGTCTCTGCGAGAAGACTCTTTGTCACAACTAGTCAGTTAACTAGTTCTAACTCATATGCATGAATGTGTTTATTAATTAAATATCTTTATTTAATTAATTAATTCATGTTTGCATTTGAATGAATTATTCTTCAAGTTCTAACTTTGTCTTTGACATTCAAAGTCCATTTCTTCTATTTTCGAAGACTCTTAACTGAAGATAAATTGATTATTTAATCTAGAACTCTTGTTCTTTCTATTTTTGAACAGTCTTGACACAAGATTAAGTTATCGTTCTAATTTAGTCTTTACCCTGCACTCATGTTCTAACTCACATTTTGACTGACACATAACTCACATCACATGGCATTCATCAATCTCATCCGTTGATCTCTCTTTTGAATCTGAGCCGATCGTTCGAAAACCCAAAATCTATAAAATGGCCTATCAGTATCATTATTCTTCCTCTCCCAAAATCAATACACTTTTGAGAAGAAACTTATCTTCGGTATTTTTCTTAGACATTCAACACAGTTATGCTTGCATCAATACTAAAAATTTGAGGGCAAGAATACTGAAACAAAAAAATGGAGAAGGGCAATTGATATAATTTGAAGGAGTGGACGAATATTCGGTGAGATCTTTTCAATTATTTGTTTAGTTTATTCATGTTCATTTACTTATTCTTTGTTGTTTTTGATTTAGATTATTTGTTATATTAGAGTTAATCATTTTAATCTATGTAGCTATAGCATTAATCTCTCCAGAAAGTCTACATCATTACACTAAGTGAGAATACTTTGGCCAAAGTAGTGTAATTTCCTTTGGATACATTGTTAATTCACTGTGTTCCTTTCATGCATGCTAGTTTAGGATTGTAGTGGATATAATTTTTAGTTAGGTAGGGCACAACACTAAGCTTAGAATAGTTGTAGTTATGAGGTTACTCCACCAATATCTTTGTCAAAGGGTAGGGCCATCTTTCCATATGTGGCAGATGTGTGGGGGACTACATTTGAGTCCGTGGTTAGTGGAAAAGTACTTGAGTGATGATTCTCCTCTATAGCTAGCGACCAAGATTTGAAAGGAGATTCTTGGACCATCTATGTCTATTGCTTTAAAGCTTGGTTGAGCTATGTATGTATTTTTTATACAATCTTTGGAAAAATTATAATATGTGGAATATTATGTTGGAAATGAAATCAATTCCTATGTCATTTATGCTCATTTATTCTCTTTTGGAAAAGAAAATTTTTATTGCAATGGTAATGAAATATATTTTAGTTACTTGAAAGTAAAAACTTAGGAAGCTTACTTGCATAAAAAATTGACACAACAATGAGATGATCACAATCAAGGTTGACCCTAATACTATACACTTATGTGAGATGGAAACTACTGGTTAAACTTTGGTTGCACTTGCTCATATGTGGTGATTGATCATGCTATAATATACACTCTTCATGTATCCTCGCCAGGTTCCAGTAAGGTCTAATGTTCTTATTTCTAGTGGGAGCTATAAGTGAAACGGTGTCATCCAGGATCAGTCTTCAAGTGGAAGATTGTTTGGTATGGAGCCTGATTAGTCTCCAAGTGGGAGATTGTTGGTATGTGGTGATTGATCATGCTATACTCTACACTCTTTATGTATCTTATTTTTTTGCTTCATCACCAATAAGAAAAAAACTGACTTTGTAAAACCTTAATTCTAGAAGCTTCTAAAAAGCTTGTTAATAAGCGGTTGCGATGGGAGTTGTAGTATGGCATTATTACATGAGATTTTAATATGGTTTTGCACTAGATAATAAAATCATTGGATGGTTGTGGTTTTGTGGATGTAGCCTAGATTGGGTGAACCACGTTAAATTCTCTATGTTATCTTGTTGCTACTATAATTTTTTTATGTGTTTTATTTCTCTGTTTTATTGATCATATCTACATTTAATTGTTAGATACCTTCCTTCTAACGCTAGCAAGTGGTATCAAAGCAAGGGTGTGTTTGGTTATCCTCTATAATAAGTTCTCATAGTTGAGTGGGAGTAATGGCAGACGAGGGTCAGTTGAAGGTTGGTAAGTTCAATGGGAAGAACTATCAGTTATGGAAGATACAGATGGAGGAATATGTCTATCAAAAGGATTTATGGCAGCCATTGGAAGGAAAAACCAAGAAACCCTCAACAATGTTTGATGAGGACTAGGATATTTTGGATAGAAAGGCTCTTGGTAGTATTCGTTTATTCTTGGCATAATCAGTGGCATTCAATATTACAACATCAAAGACAACTCAAGATTTGATGTAAACCTTGGTGAATTTATATGAAAATCCTTTCACTTAAAATAAGGTAATTCTTTTGAAGCATTTATTTAATATGAAAATGGTAGGTGGGTCAGTTATTGATCATTTAAACACGTTTAATATGGTCACTAGTCAATTAAATTCTGTAAATGTAAACTTTGATGAAGAAGTTAGGGCTCTTTTCATTCTGTGTTCTTTTCGTGAAAGCTGGAATAGCTTGGTAATGACCGTTATCAATTATGTTTCTAGTTCAAATACATAGAAATTTGATGATGTTGTTGGTTTTATTTTGAGTGAGGAAATTCATAAGAAAATCTCAGGTGGAACATCCACATCAGACAGTGTTATGAATGCAAAAAGTAGGGGAAAAAAAAAGGAGAGAGGAATTTTTTTTGGAAGTCATGGGAAGTAACGAGTAAAATCAAAGGAAAAAAGGTCCCAATCTAGAGACAAGATGGATTACTGGTACTGTGGTAAGCTAGGTCACTTAAAGAAAGATTGTTGGTCTCTAAAAAATAAAGGAGGCAAAAAGGAAGGAAGTAAAGAGGAAAATGTGGTAAGTAATAAATCTGATGAGGATGCTTTGATTCTTTCCCTTGATAATGCTAATGATTCTTGGGTGTTAGATTCAGGGGCTTCATTTCATGCTACCCCCCATAGAAGTTATTTTCTTGACTATGTCCAAGGGGATTTTGGGTTGGTTTATTTGGGTGATAATGAACCTTGTCAGATTGTTGGAAAGGGAAGAAATTAAGTTGTAGAATGGGAATCATTGGCTACTACATGAGGTAAGGCACATTCGAAGGTTAGGCATAAATCTAATTTTTGTAGGGAAACTAGATGATGAAGGTTATGTTATTACATTTAGTGATAAAAATTGGAAGGTTACAAAAGGTGCCTTAGTGGTAGCAAAAGGTGTGAAAGTAGGCACCTTATATCTTTTTGTAGGTCATAATGTTCCTTCTACTTTAATTGTTACAGAGAAAAGTGAATATTCAGGAATAGTTGCTGCAGTTCAACAGGTAGAAGATCAAATAGTGGCTATGGATTATGAAACAACACTATGGCACAATAGAATTGGGCACATGAGTGAAAAAAGGTATAAAATTACTTCATTCAAAGAAATTTTTACTAGGTCTAAAATGTGTTAATATGAATTTATGTCAAAGTTGTGTGTATGGCAAACAAAAGAGAGTTAGTTTTCTCAAGGATGGGAAACAAAAGAAAAATGAGAAATTGGAGCTTGTGCATATGGATGTATGGGTACCAGCTCAGCTATCTTCTCTTGGTATCTCTCAATATTATGTTACATTTATAGATGATGCAACTAGGAAGGTATGGATTTATTTCCTTAGGAATAAATCTAATGTATTTGAAACTTTTAAAAATGGAGAATCTTGGTTGAGAATGAGATAGGTAAAAGATTAAAATGTCTCAGATATGATAATGGTGGTGAGTATTGTAGAAAATATTTTGAAGATTATTGTTCCTCTAATGGTATTCATAGGAAAAAAGTAGTTCCAAGGACTCCACTAGAAAATGGAGTGGTTGAACGCATGAATATGACAAGAATGGAGCATGCAAGGAGTATGAGATTGCACGCTGGGCTACCCTTAAACATGTGGGTAGAGGATGTAAATATTACTATTTATTTAATTAATAGAGGTCCTTCTACTCCTTTGGGTTGTGGTATTCTAGAGGAAGCATGGATAGGTAAGAAGGTGAGTTATTCTTTTCTTTGAACCTCTGGTTGTGAAGCATTCATGCATGTAGATTATGAAAATAGAACCAAGCTGGAAGCTAAATGAAAGAAATGTATATTTGTTGGATATAGCATTGATGAATTTGGTTATAGGCTTTGGGATTTTTAAAATAAAAAAATTGTGAGAAGCAAGTATGTCATATTCAATGAGAAAGTGTTGTACAAAGATCAGTTGCAGCAGCATGAGAAGAAATAAAATGATTATGCGGTGCTCGATGAATATCAAAAAAATGATGTTCTAGTGGTTCCTCATGCTCCACAACAACATTAACAACAAATACCACAAACTCCAGTGAATGTTAGACAATCTTCAAGGATAAGTAGACCTCCTGAAAAATATTCCCCCTCTTTGTATTCTATTTTATTAACTAATGTTGGTGAATCAGAATGTTATCATGAAGCTATGTAGGTGGATGCCAAGGTCCAATGGGAGCATGGAATGGAAGAAGAAATGGACTCCTTTATGAAAAATCAGATTTTGGAATTATGCAAGTTTCCCACAGGTAAAAAAAGCTTTACCAAACAAATGGGTTTATAGGCTAAAAGAGGAGGATGAAGGTAAGAAAATATTTAAAGCCAGGTTAGTTGTAAAGGTATTTGCATAGAAAAAGGGTATTGATTTTGATGAGATTTTTTATCCGGTTGTTGATATGACTTCTATATATACGCACCGTTTTAAGTATTGTGGCTATTGAAGATTTGAATTTGGAACAACTAGATGCTAAAAAAACCTTTCTCCATGGTGATTTGGAAGAGGAAATATATATGGACCAAGCATAAGGCTTTGAGGTCAAAGGTTAGGAGAAATTGGTGTGTAGATTGAAGCAAGCACCTTGACAATGGTATATTAAATTTGATAGCTTTATGGCTGAGCATGGCTATAGTCGGTGTAATTTAGACCATTGTGTTTATTTTAATAGATTAGATGATGATAGCTAAATTAGTTTATGTTTATATGTTGATGATATGCTTGTAGTGGGGTCTAACATGGTTCACATTAAGGAGTTAAAACATCAGTTAGATAATTATTTTTCTATGAAGTATTTGGGGGAAAGAAACAAATCCTTGGTATGAAGATTACAAGATATAGGAAAGATAGAAAATTATTTTTTTATCTTAGGTTGAGTATATTGATAAGGTGTTGTAGATATTTCATATGGAGAATTCCAAAGTTGTATGAACACCTTTGGCTAGTCATGTTAAATTTACAAAGGTTATGTGTCCAAAGACACAAGAGGAGGAAGACAAAATGTCCAAGGTACCATATCCTTCAGCTATAGGTAGTTTAATGTATTCCATGGTATGCACAAGACCAGATATTGCACATGTTGTAGGAGTTGTTAGTAGGTATATGAGTCCTCCTAGAGTTGAGCATTAGAGTGCAGTAAAATGGATTCTCAGGTACTTGAGAGGTACATCCAATAATTTTTTATGTTTTGGGTGATCTAATACTATTTTAAAAGGCTATGTTGACTCAGATTTGGTAGGGGATATAGATACCAGGAAAAGTACCACAGGTTATGTATTCACTATTGGTGGGACAATAGCGAGTTGGATTTATTGATTGCAAAAGGTGGTTGCTTTATCCACCAAAGAGGCAAAGTATGTTGCTGCAACAAAGGAAAAAAAAGAGATGATATGGATGCAACTTTTCATGGAAGGGTTGGGAAAACAACAAGATGAAAATATATTTTTTATAGATAGCCAGAGTGCTATACATCTTGCAAATAATTTTTCCTTGCATTCTAAAACTAAACACAACAACTGAGATATCATTTCATTCAGTCAGTTTTGGAGGATGGACAATTAAATCTGGAAAATATACATATAGATGCCAATCCAACAGAAATGTTTACAAAGGCCACACAAGGGAGAAGTTGAGCTCCTCTTCATCTTCAATTGGTCTTCATGGTTAAAAGTATAACAAAGTAGCAGGGTCCAAGATTCTTATTTCCAGTGGGAGTTGTAAGTGCAGTGGTGTTGTACAAGATCGATCTCCAAATGGGAGATTGATCATGCTATACTGTACACTCTTCATGTATCTTATTTTTTTGTTTTTTCACTGATAAGATAAAAACCAACTTTGTAAAACCCTAATTCTAGAAGCTTCTAAAAAGCTTGTTAATAAGCAGTTGGGATGGGAGTTGTAGTATGGAATTATTTCACGAGATTGTAATATGATTTTGCACTGGATAATAAAATCATTGAATGGCTATAGTTTTGTGGATGTATCCCAGATTGGGTGAACCACGTTAAATTCTCTGTGTTGTCTTGTTGCTACTATAATTTTATTTTTTTGGTGTTTTATTTCTCTGTTTTGTTGATCAAATATGCATTTAACTGTTAGATATCTGCCTTCTAACTCTAACAACACCTACTCTTAAGAATCTTATCCCTTCATTATCTTCCAATGCATTGAAATATACTCCAATAGTACTTGTCACAAAGGATACACTTGTGATAGATGTCCCTAAGGAAGATCTTCTTGAAAAAATAAATCTTGAGTCTACTTCTATTTATTCTCCCAAATCAAATGCATGTCTAGGTGATGATTGGGGATCCTTGAATTTCACTGAATCCTATATAGGGGAGTACAAATTAGATCCTATCCACTTAGACATTCAAAAAATTTCATTCACCTCTACTAAGAAGGATAATTATGTATTTGTAAAGAAAGGTGATACTTATAGCATGAAGTACACACTTTACACCAATCCTCCTTCTCCTCAAGAATTGCAATCACATTATAGACCAAGATTTAATATCTTCTCTAAGTCTGGTTGTGGGCATATTGAAAAAATAATTAAAGTCCCCTTAGAGGCTGATCCATGTGACTCTAAAGTTGGACTTGGTGAAATGGTGGAAAAGTAAAACCCTATGGATTCACTCTAGGATTTCAAGGTACTTTTCCACCACATGTTATTTAGGGTTTGAGGTAGTGGGGGTTTGATGAATTTAGACAAGATATAGGGCTGTCTTAAAACTTGAAAGGTGGGTCAACCTACCCTTGACCAAGTTTGGAATAGATTTTGGAATGAAATTTAATGATTCAACTAGGATAATGATGCAAATAACTACTATGATGTGAAACTAGCAGATTGAGAAAGTTAGAGACAAATTCAGACTTTAGAAACAAACTGAGAAAAGTAATGTGTACCCGTGATATGAATTTTGGGCTTGCAATGGATGATCAAGTCACATAGGGAAACTATGTCCTTGTTATTGAACCTTAGATCCGATTTCAAATCCTCTGGAGCTTGCTTAGAGCCTTCTTTTCCCAAGTGTCGCACAATTGGATCTTTGTCAGATGTCAGGATAAATGAGTTTTCGTATGTTGTCAAGTTGTAGGGATTGAATGCAATAATGAATTATTGACCTTAAAAATTCTCCCAATCTTCTTCAGATATGAAACCTACACATTCAAAGAGTGAGGAAGGGTTGTTCCATATAGGGGCTTTCCTTGGTCAAACCGTGTGTTGGTGTTCCCACCTCCATAATGGAAATTTCAATGAAAGAGAGCCTATCCTTTCAAGGGATATAGCTAAATGGAAAATGAATGATGAATCAACAATGAATTTAAAATCACCACTTAAAAATGGCTTCCTTGAAGGACTCAAGTCATGCACATCTCCTCAAGGCTTGATTGTTGTTTTCTTAATTTTCTTTACGACCTACAAGGGTTAGATCTCACAGAAAAATGATAACATAATCTGAGACGAGGACCTTAGTATGGGTTGATTACGCTTGATCCATGAAGAATCGAAGCATATTCATTCCACTAATACTTGAATCTCAATAAGATCATTCAAATGAAAGTTAAACTAAATATTTATTGAAACAAATAATTCTAAACTATGAAAGCATTTAAAATGTCTACTCTAATCCATCTAAAACTTATCTTGTTGTGGTATCGGTGTCATGTTGATGTGGAACAATGACCCTTTCCCAATCCCGTGATCAGTGAGCTTGTTCCAATTGATTCTATTGAAGAGAATTGATGAAACCTTTATGATATATGGATGAAAACATGACTTATGCTAAAATGAACATGATCCAAGAGTTAACCTAACATGATTTTATGCTAAAAGATGTAGATATGCAATTGCTAAGATACTCGAAATGAGACTTAAGATAAAAAGATACAAACCCTAATTAAAAACAAGCTAATATGGATGCATGGAAACTATTAATGGAAGCTTAAAACTATTATGAACTAAAAGTGGACTAGAAAATGCTGAATGTGAGTAAAATATGAGTGTGACATGGATGATATTCAACAACATAATTTTTCTCTAAAAAAAGATGGATCCATTTGTCTCCAAATAGTGACCTATTTATAGGAGAGAAAATGAGAAATGGAGGGTTAAGACCGAAAAGATTAATAAATGGTCAAGGATGAAAGGAAGAGGAGGCGTGGATCATGGATTCTCATCAATGAATGAGAATGCATGATAGGGTTTAATCAAGGGTTCACATTTGATTCAAACAAACACACTTTTGACCTGCCCACACAGGTCAGAAGGTGACTTGTTCAAAAGGTTAAAAGATAACTTGAAATTCAAGTTACAAGGTAACTTGCATTTGAAGCCAAGTGAAAATATGCCTTTTTCAAATTATAGAGGAATAAGCATATTATTTTTGGAATATTCCCATGGGTGAGGAAAAAGGAATTTTCCAAATTAAAAGAAATTTTTAATTGTGCAAAAAGAGGATAAGGAATATTCCTCTTTAGAGGAAAATAAGATTAATTGTTTAATTAAACCAAGTTTAATCACATAATTAGGGGATTTTGGAGGAATAAAGTGATTTTCATTAAATTAAATGATTTAATGAATGGAAAAAGGGTGAGATGACATTTAATTAAATAACTTGGGGTTATTTAATTTTATTAGATGAAATGTTAGCATTAAATGGGGTGAATTAACCCAATTGAATTAATGAGGTTAATGGATGCAAATGATGTAATTAATTAAATATCTAACCTAATTTAATCAATTAAGTGAAAAGAGGATAGGTTTTAGGATGAAATGATGTTAGTTAGTCAATGTGATCTATCGAGATTTTTAGGTGTCTACATTTTTCCCCTCTTTGAAGAAATGTACTCGTTGTATTGGTTCAAAGACTGATGTTGATTTTGATGCTGATTTTGATGTTGATGATGATGCAAAAACATATATCAATGATCTCTTTGAGATGTTGATAGCCAAGCTAAAGTTGATTGATAATATTGTTGAGGATTCACAACAATGCAAGGATTGTGTTAACATGAGGATTCATAGGGAATGATATATCCCAATGATATTTGATTTGATAGATTTGATCAATATTTGCTAGCAAGGCTAGGAACAAAATTCGTTAGATGATTTGATATCGATATGATCAAAAGATGGTTGGTTTCCCCCTCAAGAGATCGATTGTAGAATAAAGTGTTCTGATCGAGCTCACGATAGGTGAAAATAAGACTTATACTTGATATTTTAGGTTTCTTTTGAATCAAAGAGCTGCAACTTTTCAAATTGTTGAGCTAAAAATGATATATATGCCCCACTCTACTCGAGAAGAAGAGGGATTGTTTTTGTGCTAGCTCAGATATTGATGTAGACACATTTTATGATGTATAGACAATCATTGACTATGGGTAGCCTCATGTGTATGTCACTGTAGATTACATAGATTTGATGCTTGGATATAAATGTTATTAAATATAGAAGAACAAGAAGATTGATTTTGAAAATTGCTTCAAAAGATCCAACAAGTCCATGATCTAGTGAGACTTTATTAGAGATGATGATGACACAATGCAAGATACAGGATGAATGTAGGATGATGAGGTACTCACATATCAGGATTGGGATTTTCTGTCATTCATTATTTTTTGATATAACACATAGACACGATGCGTCAAGGTATTGATAACGAGGATGGCATGGTATAGTGTAATGGACTTTGACTTTGCAAATAGATAGGATGGTTCTTGTTCACATCTTGACATACAAAAACCTCACCAGAATGCAAGTTAGGATTTTAGAATATATTGGACCAAAGCATACACAATAGTCAACAACATACCCCAAACAACTTCCCTACACACAACTAAGAAATTATGCACTAAGATTATCTTACAAGAATATCCACAAGCACAAAAAATGAAATATAATAATTGATGCCCCATTCCTTTCTCTCTAAATAATTTTGATCGACATTATCGAGAGGTACTTAGAATGGATCATAAAGATAAATCATAAGAAAAGATCAAAGACAAACAGTTAGTGTCATCTATATCTCTTGCCTTATTTAATTTAGCTAAAGTGATAACTGATACTGATGCTCATTGTAGGAAGGATACATCCTAAGACATGTTGATCATAGGGTTTTTTGATGTTCGAATGATGATGCTAAGATGAGCGATTGATACAAACTTCATTGACATATTTACCTATGATCTAGAATTGAGACTTTGACAGTTAGGTTTCACTTTATGACTTGCTATACTTGCTTTCTATTTGTTTCGACAAAGGGTGAAGGTGACACTTGATTTATTATGGGTGGATGTTTATTACGGGTGAAAGCAAGATGAGATGTGTGGTTTTGGGTTTTTTGGATTATTTCAATGGTTTTGGTATTTTAAAAATGTTTTGAGGCTTTTTCTTGAATGTTTAAGGTTTTTCAATTTTCAAATGTTTTTGGATTTTTTTAATATTTGGATGTTTTGAGATTTTTTGGAATATTTCCATGTTTAGGGATTTTCGATGAGTTTCGACCAAGAACCTAACCTAGAAGACCTATCTTAGGGGTCTCGGGGGCACATCAATGATGGCCTTTCCTATGTTCAAGCTCAGAGATGATGTAGTTTGATTGACTCAACCCATTTACAGGATGAAGATATGAACAGGTGATAGAAAAGTCAGTTTATTATGATGAACTCCTAAAGAACTAACCTAGGGTGTTTCAGGAGCACATCAATGATGGCCTTGCCTATGTTCAAGCTCAAAGACGATGTAGTTTGACAAGGGTACTTCTTTTTTGGATTTTTGATGTTTTGACCTTTTTATAGATTTTGATGCATTTTGGATGTTTTAGATTTTTTACACAATTTTGATGATGTGGACGTGGATATGTGTGATGATATCAATTATCTATTTAGGATTTTGTTGAAAACCAGGCTTAGGATTGATTGATTTGATTGATGGATTGATGATGATAACATTATTGAGGATACACAATAATGCAAGGATAGTATTAAGAAACATGAAGATTGGGAAGGATATCCCAAGATGATGATGGATTGATTGGATAAGATTGATCAAGATTTTGAAGCTCAGTTTGGAACAAAGTCGATTGGAATGATTTGATGGGACATTGAAGTGCAAGGTAGATTCAACTGATATTGATTGTTTGGATTGATGTTCAAGAAGAGATAAATCTTGATAAGAAACATTTGCTTTTTAAAATGTGCCATGGGCTAATGATTTGGATTTTTTTGGATTTTAACTTTACAATTTTTTTGAATATTTTTGGATTTTAGCTATACAAGATTTTGAATGTTTTTGGATTTTGATGAATGTTTTTAGGATTTTCAATGATATTTTGAGGTAAATGATATCTATATCATGATGTCGATGTCACATTGTGAGATAAAAGACATGGATCAAGAGTTATTTGAAAAAAAGAGTGCAATATCCTACCCCTAGTGTCTAGAAATTCTTCATAATGCAATGGATAACCAAGATAGATAATGTATATGCAAAGATTTCAATAGAGTTTTATCATGCTAGATATGGGCTATGGGACTTCATGAGATAAATTGGTAAAGATCCTATCAAAAAATTTCCATGAGCAAAGTTGAAGTATACGTTGAATATTTGTCAAGATCTAGATAAAGTGGAATATCTAGATAAATTTGTATTGGATGGATGGAGAGAAAATTGGATTTATCATGACAAGGATGAGATTATTTTGTCTAAGAAAGATCATATAGATTCTCGATTCTACTCATGACACCTATTTTCTAGGTTTTCATCGTAGTACTTTCCCAAAGCACCACCGTAGTGGTTTTCACTAGAGGACGATTTTTTTTCTTTACTATTTTCTTGATTTTTTTTATTTTTTGGAAGTTTTACCCTCATGTTGAACCACCTAGTGCAACTAATGTAGAGGCCATTGGCATAACATGTCAGCAATATCCTACTTGAAGAAGCTTCTTTGCTAAGATACGAGCACTTGAATGCAATTTTTAAGAATCGAGATTTGCCTTGCTGGTACTGAAATTAACCTTGTCTATGTGCACACATCATGATATGGTACCTTCAGAATCCTTATGATGAAGAGTAGCTACCAACACATGTTCAATGCAAGAATTGGATATTGTGAATGGAATGTATGGTGTCATGCATGAAGGAATATGAAATGGATTGGTCGATGGTTTGGAACATTTGACTCTCCAAACTTGGGAAGATGAGAAATGATGGGTGGGAATGGAGGTTTTCATTGAATTAGGACCAACCACTGGATATACTTTGTTCCTTTCTTGAGAAGCTTGCTTTTGTATTTGAGGATTCTTTTGATGGATACATTTCCCTTTTGGATTTTTCCCCATAGCTTCTTTGACTAATGGAGTTTTGGAGGGATGATTTTCTTTATTTTTCTTTGGTATCCATTTGTATTTTCTTTGTCCTTTTTGCTTGACTAATTTATTTATTTTGATGATCTTTGCCTTTCTTTGATAGGAATTCTTATTTTTACATCGGTCCCAATTTGTGTATGAGATGATGGGTGAATGCCAACTCAATATATGGCTAGTCATAGTGTTTATGGTATTTTTATCATAAGGATCCTTCGTGCCCCATATGTTGATGTTTGTTGTAGACAAGGTAGCCCCTGACGTTGTGAAGCTATTATCAATACCTAATCCTTTGCCCTAATAATGTATCCTTTGATCCATAGCCACTGATTATGACCTATCATGAACACATGATATTGCTATGGGTTCCTATTATTTAGGAATGTGAATTGCTTTCTTTGGTTCTATGACATCATTATTTGTTGATGCTGCTTCAAAAGATGTTGATGCTGACTCAAATATATGTTGATGATGTACAATCCTATTCAGGAATATGAACTATTTTCTTTGATTCTATTGATGCTATTTCAAAAGATGTTGATGATGATTCAAAGGATGTTGATGATGCATAATCACTGTAAGAATCAAGAATCTTGACCATTGTTTTCTCTTGTGTAGGAATATCAAGAGTGGGAGACTCTTGTTTTGGATGAAGAACAACTATATGTCCATCTGAAAGAAACATCTTAGGAGTGATATTGAGGACATCTTTAGAGTTTAAAATGGTTTGTAAGATGTCACTCAACTCTTTGTGAAACTCTTGGAATAAGGGTTCTTGATCTTGACTCGATTCAGAGTAAATTTCATTATCCTCAAGAGTCTCCTCTTGACAAGATCCTTGGGTGGATGATATATCATTGGTAAAACATTTTTCACAACCTTTTGTGGGTATGGGTGTAACAATGGATATTTCTAGCTTGTTTGGAACTTCTTCAATATGCCTAATCATTGAGTCATATGTGGGAGAGATATCATAATCTGATATCCACTTGATGTCATTATGTTATAATATAGTGCTAAAAATTGTTGGTGGGTTTGGGATTTGTTTTAAAATAGTATCTTGATGCATGTCTGATTCCTCATGTTGTGATGAATAAATATGTCCCACTATGGTATCACGAGTATGGTTTACAATATTTGAAGTTGATTCCTTTCCCAAATCTTTTTCTTTTGTATGGTCAGGCATAGGGTTTGTGTAAATTTTCAGATTTTCATTCCCCGATTTTTACTAAACATGAATGTCTCCTTGTTCGATAAGATCTTCTATTAGATCTTTGAGTCTAAAACAATTTTGTGTGTTATGAACTTTGTATCAATGAAATTCACAAAAGTGATCTTATCTATAGCTATGAGGTTTGATTTGTGGCTCTTTATAGTTGGAGAAATCTAGGAGTGTGATAAGATTAGAGTATATCAAACTCTTTAATAATTTTTCCATAGTTTCCCCTAAGGGAGTGAATTTTTGTTTAGGAGCATTATTTGTTCTTTGTTGTCTATGTTGAGTGTTTGTAGCATTGATCATTGTTTGATTGTTTGGTGGTTGCGTGTTCATGGGTTGGGTGTTTTCTTAACTAGAAGTAGTGAAGACCACCTTTGCATCAACAACACCATCACTAGTAACATTCTTGTTCTTGGCCTAATAGTGGGGATTGTCGTTAAAACTAGTGGATAGACGGTTGTATCTATATGCTTGTGTGTTTCCTTGTGAGATTAGGGCTCTCTTGATGTTAAGAGCTCTAGGGATAAGCTCATCGTAAGTGGTAATGCATTGCATTTTTAAATGGAAAGGTAGATTTGGATCTAGATTTATATAATGATTCCCACTTGTTGGTCATCAGGAATGGGCCACTTTCTCTTACTAGCTCTTTGTCTCCATCATTGCAAGAAATTGGTGAATGATTCTCCTTTGGTTTTTTTGAGAGTGCATAAATATTCTAGAGTAATGTCCATGTCAAGATTAAAGGAGAAGTGATCTATGAATTTGTAAATAATTTCTTGGAAAGTTTGAATGTGTGGAGGCAATTGAGAAAACTGATCCATGGCAAGACCTATTAAACTTTAAGGGAAGAGGTGCATTAAATAAGAACCATTATAGGCTACCTCCATACACATGACATTAGAATCC
Source organism: Sequoiadendron giganteum (assembly GCA_007115665.2). Lineage (NCBI taxonomy): Eukaryota > Viridiplantae > Streptophyta > Pinopsida > Cupressales > Cupressaceae > Sequoiadendron > Sequoiadendron giganteum. Next base: position 211,890,946 of record CM021103.1, read on the forward strand.
TTCATATGGCCCATATGACTTCCTCTCCCTTTTTATTTATCAAATTTTAGGACTTCAAAACCGAGAGGGAATGGTACCATTTCTATGTTTCAATCAAATGGATATGGACATAGATTCTATGTATGGGGCTTCTTTGTCTTCCCCATTCAGAAATCCTGCATTTCTTGTGATCACACTTTTAGTTGTGATGTTGAATCATCTTATGGGTTTGGTGGAGCAACATATGCTAGGATGTATGCAAGATTTTGATATGATCATGTGTTCTATGGGGTGTATGGTGAAGGTGATTGAGGTGTGGATTTATATGTTCTTAATGTGTTCAGGTTGATAATGTTGTGTTGAGGGTTATAGTAGGAACTTTGTTGTTGTTTTTGTTGTTGGGCATAGTATTGAGCTAGTAAGGCTTGTTGTTGTTGTTGCACCATGAGGGCTTGCTATTGTGCTTGTTGTTGTTGTTGTTGTTGCACTACTAAGGAGGCTTGTTGTTGTTGTTGTTGTCATTGCACGACTAAGGAAAATTTATAGGCTTGCTATTGTTGTGGTGCTGCTAAGGCTTCTTGTTGTTTTTGTTGCGTGACTAAGGTGACTTGTTGGGCTTGATTTTGTTGTTGTGCTACTAAGGTGGCTTGTTGTTGTTGCTATTGTCATTGTGCTGCTAAGGCTGCTTGATGTTGTTTTTGTGCTACTAAGGCTACTTGTTGTTTTTGTGCTGTGAAGGCTTGTTGATAAGCCTATTGTGCTTGCTATAAAGCTAAGGAATGTTCTTTCAATGTAGGATCAGGTAGTTTTTGGGACTTCTACGATGTGTTTTGAGTGTTGATGTTTTGAGTGGGTTGTGGATTGTTGATGAGAGATTGTGGGTTCCCTTAGTTCAACAATCCTTGCAAGACAGTGGATTGAGATGGAGGAATGTAAGTTTGAGCTCCCATTTGATTTTGCATGGTGAGAGGGACAATGGTAAAAGATGACGATGTCATTGGATATTGTGATGGTAATGACATATTAGGACCTTGATTCCATTAATTAAAAATGTTTCCCTAACTGATGTCTTGAGGATTTCCTTGTTGTATTTGAGGTGGGATCAAGGTATTACCTTGGTTGATGGGATTCATAACCAAGGTGTTGTTTTAATTTGGGTCTATAATAGATGGTTTTGATGTGGATGGTGGATTGATTTGAGTAGCTTCATTAACCACTTGTTTCAATATGTCAATGGGGTTGTTGGAACCACTTATCAAGGGTTGACTTTGTGTGAGAGTTTTAACTTTCCCTTGTCCTACTTGACGCACTTGGTTCACATTTTCTTATGTAACATTAGTAATACTTGGGGTATTTATGATGGATGAAAATGTTGATATTTTTGTGGTGTCATGGAATGTACGTGGTTGACAAAGGTTGGTATCCAACTTGTGGCTTGGGGAAGGTTGGTGGTTAATGGAATGGTCATTTTGTGAATACCCAAAGTTGTGTTTGTTCCTAGACATGAAGTGAGACCAAGGTTGGTTCCTAGCCGAGTTGCAAGACTAGATTTTAAGGGTTTACTTAGCAAAAGGGATGGAGTTGGTTGAATCATAGATGAATTCAAGCCTTGTGTCAATGATTGTGCAAAAAAAGAGGGGAAATTGGAGCCATATTTTCTAAGGCTTGATGTTTCATGATTTCTTCCCTAGTAATTCTAAATGGGTTATTCATGATGTGTTCAATCTCATATGGTCCTAATGGAGATGAGGGTTGTTGTGATGGGGTAACATGACTTCTCAGATAAAATTATTGAGGATTTGGATCATTGATGATAGATGAGACTTTGGTTTTCTCCATGATTCTCTTGTGTTGTGATATTTTTGTAACCATAGATTATGGGTCAACAATGGGAGAGGTGTGTTGAGATTTGTAATGTTTGAACTCTCTAGTTGACTCACATCTAGGTAGAAGGGATGCTCTAATTATTTTGGGAGAAATGATGATAATGGGGGATGAAAAGGTGGATGATATGGAGAGTGATCTTTGTATACGTTTTGGGACAACACTTTTGACTTGAGTTTGATGTTTTGATGTTGGATAAAATATGTTTATGAAATTGGAAATATTTAGGGTAGAATCGTGACCTTCAAGATAAAATATTTCAAGGATGATAACTAACTTAACTAAGTTCATGGAAAATGATTCATTTCACATATAAAAGTAGACAAGTTAGGGTTTGGGGTTTTATTGATATTCAAGTTAAAAAGTGTTTGGTGTATTCAAATTTTTTTGAAAATTTTGAGGAAGTGAAGGATGAAATCTGATGAAGGGATGGATGAAATTCTTGTCCCAATGTTGACCTAGAGTGAACCTTTGTTTTCCAATTCCAATGTAGTGGGAAACATGATAGACCTCTAAAGTGATAATACTCTAATAACTCAATGATTTTGGTAAAATAAGACTCAACTAATTTTGGAAATAGGACCCAATGGTAGTGGGCATAAGACCGGGTTGTTCAACTGGCATGATCGATCGTGAAAATTTTCATGTGGGATTTTATTATGTCAAGTTTATCTTGTTTAAGTGAATTGATTTTACAAACACTCGTCTTGATTATGTTTTCAAAATAAATGTTTATGTCAAAAAAATCATAAATTTCACAATGTTCATTTCATGAAAATCATGAGATTAGATTCATAATTGCCTATGTTGTCTTTGGAAAATATGGATTTAAGATCAAGTCAAGATATTTATAAATAGCTAAGGATAGAAACCCTTAGGACCAACAGTAATATCTAGGCTAAATCAAGAGGAATACATATTTAAACCAAAGTGTTTGAAATTTCTAAGATAGCGAATGTTTGTTTTTGAAATATTTTGGAACCAAGAAATATATCAAACTGACTCACAATCACTTACAATCCTAGGTTCAAAATGGCTATTATTTGTTGATTTCCCGCTTGGATTTCTCCAAACACTAAACAACATGACCAGTTAGAGATTTGGTGACACTATCTCCCCCTTTCTCGGAACACACTTCTCGAGACGACCAAATCTCAAAATCCTTAAAATACAAAGATCGAAAGGATTTTTTGTTTCTACAATTGAAGAGTAAGAATGTGGGATGGCTTTAGAATGACTATTCTTGCACCAAGTATTAAGGATTTTTTGATTTCTAAACAAAGGTTTGTAAAATGGGCTTCTAGTTTAGGCTGTATAATGATAAAATACTTGTGAGAGGTCTCCCAACCCTTTGAAAAATGGATTTACACATCATAAAGATGTTGGGGGAGAGCTATCATGTACCACTTCCCATTGATCATAATTTTCATTGCAACCATACATTTATATCATGGTTTGGAAGAGCTTGGCTTTAGCTCATTACTGCTTGGGTCATTCCCTCCTTTTGAAGCGGGGAGGTAGACCCTCTAAAGGTGAACAATATCAAGGAAGTATGTCCATAGTTTGATCATCTTTGTTTTCATGAACAAAGAGAGAACACATGCCATGTATTTTTCTCACTCGCAAAGGGGGTTCAGTTTTAATCCAAATGAAAGATGTAGGTAATTTTCCAAAGTGTTAGAGAATGTTTATGTTTCTCAAGGTCACCAAATGGCGTGAGAGAATTGCATATGCATTCACTAATAACATTGTAAATCAGAAAACATAGCAAACAGTTATAAATTTTAACACCTCAAAGCAATGATAAGTTCATTTTAAGCACCAAATGAACTATGAAGTTGTCTTGTTCAATTTTAAATCCCAAAATACAATGATGACATGATGGTTCAATTTTAGCCAACTTTGAAAGTGAATTTTAAGCCCAATTGAAAGCTAGTTGGTCCTAAGATTGTAAGTTTTAAAATCCAATAGAAATTTAGTGGTCCTAAAACATAAACCAAAGTAGCATATGATGGGTTATAATTTCCCTGCAAGTGTCAAAACACTATTACAATAACTAAAACTAAGAAAAATTAAAAATTAAAATTTTCAAATCCTTTTAGTTTTTTCTATGTTGTAGTAAATCACATTTTTAGAGGCCTTCAAAGTGGAATTTGGGGTTGAAACTTGTGTCGGTCACTAAAAATGGGTTGCCAAAGGAACTATTTTTTAGGGACTGAATTAGTCATCTTGGAGAGCTTTCCAATGGTGCAAACGGATTCAAATTTTGAGCACCAAGTAGAAAGTTATGACCCCAACAAGTTGGGGTAATGCTTTTCCTAGTTTTTCTCCAAATCTGTAAGACTAGTTAGTCTAAAAAGAAAAGAAAGAAGTTAATGACATGTTAGCATTTAGATAAAGTCAAAAAATTAAAGCACATGCTGAAAAAATAATCATAAATTTTTTTACCAAAGTTGGGCATCGTTGCACATGATAGTGTCACAATTTGAAGTCTGGGCGTTGCTCTGCAAAAAAACTAGAGAGAATGATAGTGTTGGGATTTGGTAGAATCACGATTTGAAATTTGTTGGCATCACTCTAGTGAAGTTGGGAATCACCGTTTGAAATTTTTGATACCTCCAGATTAAATCAACATCACCAAATTTAAATCAACGTCACCAGATTTAAATCAACGTCAGTGTATTAATTCAACATCAGTGTTTCAAATTATGTTCGCATTGCTATATGGTGACACTCTTTAGAAAGTGTCATTGTTTGTAGTTTGGGCATCACTGTAACCTACAAAACAACAAATAAATAGAATTCAAGCTAAAAAATTGTTAAGTTAATGGTTTTCCCTCCTTCTAGCGCTAGAATGTGAGATGAGGATTTTAGTATGGGCTGATTACGCCGAATCTCAACAAGATCATTCAAATGAAAGTTAAACTAAATATTTATTGAAACAAAGCATTCTAATCTATGAAAGAATTTACAATGTCTACTCTAATCCATCTGAAACTTATCCCGTTGTGGAATTGCTGTTGTGTTGATGTGGAATAATGACCCTTTCCCAATCTCATGATCAGTGAGCTTGTTCCAATTGATTCTATTGAAGAGAATTGATGAAACCATTGTGATATATGGATGGAAACATTATTTATGCTAAAATGAACATGATGCAAGAATTAATCTAACATGATTTTATGCCAAAATATGTAGATATGCAATTTCTAAGCTAATCCAAATGAGATTTAAGCTAAAAAGATACAAACCCTAATTAAAAAAAAGCTAGGATGGATGCATGGAAGACATTAATAAAAGCTTAAAGCTATTATGCAACTTAAAATGGACTAAAATATGCTAAATGTGAGTAAAATATGAGTGTGAGATGGATGATATTCAACAACATAAGTTTTCTCTAGAAAAGATAGATCCATTTGTCTCTAAATAGTGACCTATTTATAGGAGAGCAAATGAGAAATGGAGGGTTGAGATTGAAAATATTAATCAACGGTCAAGGATGAAAGGAAGAGGAGGCATGGATCATGGATTCTCATCAACAAATAAGAATTCATGATAGGATTTAATCAAGGGTTCACATTTGCTTCAAAGAAACACACTTTTGACCTTCCCACACAGGTCAGAAGGTGACTTGTTCAAAATATTAAAAGATAACTTGCAATTCAAGTTACAAGGTAACTTGCATTTGAAGCCAAGTGAAAATATCCCTTTTTCAAATGATGGAGCAATAAGAATATTCTTTTTGGAATATTCCCATGGGTGAGGAAAAAGGCATTTTGTAAACTAAAATAAATTCTTAATTGTGCAAAAAGAGGATAAGGAATATTACTCTTTAGAGGAAAATTAGATTAATTGTTTAATTAAACAAAGTTTAATCACATAATTAGGGGATTTTGGAGGAATAAAGTGATTTTCATTAAATTAAATGATTTAATGAATGGGAAAAGGGTGAGATGACATCTAATTAAATAACTTGGGGTTATTTAATTAAATTAGAAGACTTAGAAAATTAAATTAAATATGTTGATTTATTTAATTTAATGAGATGGAATTTTAGCATGAAAGGGGGTGAATTAACCTGATTGAATTAATGAGGTTAATGGATGCAAATGATGTAATTAATTAAACAGCTAAGATAATTTAATCAATTAAGTGAAAAGAGGATGGGTTTTAGGATGAAATGATGTTAGTTAGTCAATGTGATCCATTGAGAAATTTTTAGGTGTCTACACATAAACATGAACAAACTCAAATAAAAATTGACATGGTGCTTCAATGTTGAATTGCTGCAACAAATCTGCTCTTGACTACTCTTGACTTGATAATAATTGCTCTTAATCAGCAATAATTCTAGTAATTGCTAGATTCATTTCAAATGATATAATGAATAGGTATTTATACAAAATTATTCTAATTTCCTAAAAATTAAATTCCAATAGCCAACATTTTACATTTGAAATGCAAATAATAAAATGCCAACTCTAACATACTAAATTTTGGAGGTAAAATAGGGGGACCAAGTTGCTTAGGGCGACTAGGTCCTGACCCTATTTTGCGGGATCTAAGGTGTCAGGGACAAAATATTAAATGTATGCATTGGTATTATATATGGGTTTTCTTGATAATTGTCTAAATGGGCTATGAAATTAGGTGTACAATTGGGTCTAATTAATTAAGGGAAGTAAAAATAGTGTGAATTTCTCATGGGTGACAATTTATGATGCTATATTTAGTCCCCACTTTAATGAGAGTATGAACTTATGCTCAGACTCACACTAAAGTAGAAAATATGTCAAGAGGGGTTTGATTATCCAAATATTGAAGAGATAGGATGAAAACAGATCTAGAGGGAGTGCACAATCTCCCAAGATCTAAGATCCTATGATAATAAAACATAAGGAAAAAGGAACACACATTTATGTAGTGCAACAGGCCACCACAAGACACACATGACAAGAACACAAAATGATACACTACATAATACACAACACAATATGAACATAATACAATGCGATACGAATACAAGAAAAACAAGCATAAACAAAAAGAAAAATTAGTACTAAAGGGATTCGAGTCAGTAAGGTGAAGATACCTCAATCTTAAATTTTTCTCAAATACCAAACATAATCCATTGAATGAATCTCAGACAAAGGAATACTTCCATGATGAATAGTAAGCTACGTTATGCCAAATCACTCACGAGCAACATGGTTTTATTAACTAGCAAGCTTGGTGCAGGAGCACCTATACCTTGAAATGACTAGGCAATGGGCCTTGAATTTTCATTGAAGTGGTTTGAAGGTCTTTAAGGTTCATTGAAATGATTTGAAGGTCTTTTAAATTATATACAACAAGGATGTTGCAAAATATGCTAAAATAAGATGTAATGTCACAAGTTGTCCATTTTTATGCCATGTTGGCAATATGATCCCGTTGCATAGGATATAGTGTAGGTTTGGGTCTTATTTTTTTTATTATAATAAGGTCTCAATGACTATTTGAAATTTTATTTAAAAGTTTGATAGGACAGTTAAGAGGGATCTTTAAAATCAAGTTGTAAAGGGATGGTGATTAGGAACAATATTGGCAAAATTGCCATCTTAGGAGTCTAACAAAGGGTGGTTATGGTAGTTGGTTGGTTCAAGAGGTATTTTGAAGGTGTTAACATGATATATTGTTGTAATATCTTGAAGGAGAGGTTTTTGAACATGTTTGGAAGGAGTTTCTAAGAAGAAGTTGTTGTTTTGTGAGTTTTTCATGAAGAAATTGCTTATCCTATACATAGTACGACCTGTACATGTTTCTCCACACTACAAGCCTGTAATGGTTGGAAAGATAATGGAATAAAATTTCTTTTGGAATTTGAATGGTGTGATTTCATTAATAATTGGGTGAGATATCCTCATTTTACTACTGGGTGGTCTCAAACCCCATGTTTTTCTGTAGAATTTGCTGATCCCGTGCTTGGTACAATCTGAATTTTTTTTTTATGATTGAAGCATGTAATTTTTGGAAATTTAATTGAATAAGATTTATTTTGGAGTTGGAGTGGTGAGATTTCATTGAGTAATAAAGGAGATATCTTAATTTTACTCCCGGGTGGTCTGAAAACCCTTAAAATCAAAGTTTTGGGCAAAATATGGATGCATCTTCCATTCCCACACTGTAGCATTGAAAAATCTTGGTGGGATGGAAGGTATGAGGGTGAAATATTATGTATTAGAAGTCTTTGAGAATATCAAGCACTTTGGAGGAAAATGGTGCAATGTTTTGGCTTGACATCTCTATGTGGCAAGCCCATGTGACAAGCAAAAAAGTGAGTTTTTGCTTGATTTTGAAGAATCTATTTGAAGGGCACTTAGGAATGATGGTAAAAGGTGTGGAAAACCTTTAGGAATTTTTTTTTTGGCTTTGGGGTGAATGGGAGAGCCTAGGTAATCAAGACCCAGGTGTAGGTCTATGAATTAGGCCTGTTGGAGTAGAGGTAGAAAGGGCCATTGTGAGTGATGCCTTAATAGTCAAAAGGAAAGGTTTTGGAACTTTTTAGGGGTTAATTTTGGATGTCTAAATCCATATGTTTGGTGTCTTGAAAGCCCTCCATGTGGATTTTATATTGAATTTCCTACCAGGTAAGGCTACTAGCCTTTTGACAGAAAAGTGCCTAATTCACCATAGTTTGTGGAAGTTTGTTGAAACCTAAGTGCTAGAGGGTATTTTCCATTATAGTTGGGTGTTTTCTATCCCTACCACTCTACATCATAGTGGTATCAGAGCAAGGGAGTAGGTCTTTTGTGAAGATCAAGATTGAAGTTTGTGTTTAGGAAGAAGAAGGTAGTTGGAGGGAACAAAATGCCTCCTAAAAATAATGTTGTTTCAAGGAAACTGGGTACTCATGAGAAGGATATAGATATACTAAAAAGGGAGATGGCTGCAATGAAATCTAAGGGCAGGACCCTTCTAGAAGAAAGTGAGTCTGAAGAGGAAGAGACCTCTGGTGAAGAAGAGCAGATGGATCCAGATGATGTTAGAACAATGAAGCTTTTGAAGGATGTGAAGAAGGATGGACATGGCAAGATGGATGTGCCCATGAATGGAGGAAAACTTGATAGTGAAGAGCTCTTGGATTGGATAGGGGCTTTGGAGAACTAATTTGATAGTGAAGATGTTGATGAAGGACATAAAGTGAAGAGAGCAAAAACAAAACTGAAAGGACATGCTTTGGTGTGGTCGAATTTTGTGCAAGAAGATAGGGAGAGAAAGGGAAAAATAAATATCATTTCTTGGGAGAAGATGAAAGAAAATATAAAAGGTAAATTTCTTCCTTTTGATTACAATATTCAATTGCTTAAGAAGTTGCAGAATCTTAGACAGAAAGAGTTAGATGTACAAGCATATACTGAAGAGTTTTATAGGCTAAGCATAAGGGCTAAACATGAAGAAGACGAGGAAGAGATGACTGCAAGGTACTTGAATGGTTTGAGGTTCAACATTCAAGATGAAATCAGCATGATGGCACCAAAATCATTAGAGCAATGCTTTCAAATGGCAATGAGGGCAGAAGAAAAGCTAAAGAGGAGACAAGAGAAGGTAGCAAGAGGAAGAGGTAACACTTCTATAGGAAGGGGATTCAATCCTAGTTCAAGGACAAACAATGAAGGCCAAGGAGATGAAAAAAAGGATCAAGAGCAATCTGATTCAAGAGGTAGATGGAGAGGTTCAAGAGGTAGATTTAGTGGAGGAAGAGGATCATATCAGTTCTCAGGAAGATGCTACAATTGCAACCAACTTGGACACCCAGCCTTTAAGTGCCCAGAAAAATAAGGCTCAAGCTCTCATGGTGGAGAAAGGAGGAATCAATTAGTGCATGAGGATGAAGAGAGTGTGACTACACCTGTAGTGAACCTTACATCAGAAGAAGGAGAGGCACTCATGATAAGAAGGACTATGTTGCAAGCATCCAAGGAGGAAGATTCAAGCCAAAGAAGGAGCCTATTCAGAACTACATGCAAAAGCAAAGGTAAAGTGTGTCAAGTTGTCATTGATTTTGGTTCTGAAGATAATCTAGTGTCTAGGGAAATGGTGGACAAGTTGTGTTTGGAAAAATTACCTCATGAAGCACCTTATAGAGTCTCTTGGGTAAATGATAATCAAACCTTGGTAGTAAAAGAGCAAGCATATGTTGATTTTCAAATTGGGGAATATAATGATAGGGTCCTATGTGATGTCTTGCCAATGGATTGTTGCCATGTGCTCTTGGGGAGGCCTTGGCAATTTGATAGAAGGTCTATGTATGATGGCTAGGAGAGCACATACACCATCAAGAAGGAGGACAAAACTTTTAAGTTATTTCCCTTGAAAACAAGTGTAAGGGATAAGGGTAAGGCTAAAGTAGTGTTGTTTGGCAAGAAGGAGCCTTTAAGGCCTGAGGACAATAGGTCTGATGTAATGTCACAAGTTGTCCATTTTTATGCCATGTTGGCAATATGATCCTGTTGCATAGGATATAGTGTAGGTTTGGGTATTATGTTTTTCATTATAATAAGGTCTCAATGACCATTTGAAATTGTATTTAAAAGTTTGATATGTTAGTTAAGAGGGATCTTTAAAATCAAGTTGTAAAGGGATCGTGATTAGGAACAATATTGGCAAAATTGCCATCTTAGGAGTCTAACAAAGGGTGGTTATGGTAGTTGGTCGATTCAAGAGGTATTTTTAAGGTTTTAACATGATATATTGTTATAATATCTTGAAGGAGAGGTTGTTGAACATGTTTGGAAGGAGTTTCTAAGAAGAAGTTGTTGTTTTGTGAGTTTTTCATAAGGAAATTGCTGATCCCGTACACAATACGGCTTGTACATGTTTCTCCACACTAAAATCCTACAATGGTTGGAAATATAATGGAATAAAATTTCTTTGGGAGTTTGAATGGTGTGATTTCATTAAGAATTGGGTGAGATATCCTCATTTTACTATTGGGTGGTCTCAAACCCCATGTTTTTCTGTAGAATTTGCTGATCCTGTGCTTGGTACGATCTAAACGTTTTGTTTTATGATTGAAGCATGTAATTTTTGGAAATTTAATTGAATAATATTTCTTTTGGAGTTGGAGTGGTGAGATTTCATTGAGTAATAAGGGAGATATCTTAATTTTACTCCCGGGTGGTCTAAAAACCCTTAAAATCAAAGTTTTGGGCAAAATATGGATGCATCTTCCATTCCCACACTGTAGCATTGAAAAATCTTGGTGGTATGGAAGGTATGAGGGTGAAATATTATGTATTATAAGTCTTAGAGAACAACAAGCACTTTGGAGGCAAATGGTGCAATGTTTTGGCTTGACATCTCTATGTGGCAAGCCCATGTGACAGGCAAAAAAGTGAGTTTTTGCTTGATTTTGAAGAATCTATTTGAAGGGCACTTAGGAATGA